>JXCR01103222.1:23610-35934 GCA_002079205.1 Phalaenopsis hybrid cultivar
TTGGACTTATTGTATTAAAAATGATCTTAATTTATTAGAACTAAATGAAAATATGACACTAAATAGGACGCAATAGAGAAAAAGGATTCATGTGGCCGGCCCCACGTAGAGGGATTAAGGCTTTGTTGTTCAATGGAGAAAAAGGATTCATGTAGCCGACCCTACGTAGTGGGAGTAAGGCTTTGTTGTTGTTGCATGGAGAAAAAGGATTCATGTGGCCGACCCCACGTAGTGGGATTAAGGCTTTGTTGTTGTTAGAGAAAAAGGATTCATGTGGCCGACCCCACGTAGTGGGCTTAAGGCTTTGTTGTTGTTGTTGTGAAAAAGGATTCATGTAGCCGACCCCACGTAGTGGGATTAAGGCTTTGTTGTTGTTGTTGTTTCTTATTCATATGGCCGACCAAAGTAAATGAAAATATGACACTAAATAGGACGCAATGGAGAAAAAGGATTCATGTAGCCGACCCCACATAGTGGGATTGAGGCTTTGTTGTTGTTGCCATAAGCCATAAATTTGATACTTTTAAGGAAAAAATTCAAATAAAAACAATCCAGAATTACAAATATTCATCTCACGTCACATTGAGTTTCAGGAGAGCAAAAAAAAAAAATCCAAAACAATTACAATGACAATTAATAAGATGATTATATTATTTTTAACATTCAGACGGTGTAGCCCCCGTGCTAGATTTTCCTCGAGTGATGTTCTCCACTTCCGATCGTAGTCTTCAGGGGACAAAATTCGTTATTCAAATCCTTTCTAATTTGTTATTCACAACAGCAAAGACAAACAAAACAATATCCCAAAGAAACCATAAGCAAATCATACCTACCCTGCAACAAATCTAACAATGCAACAGATCTAACGGGCAAGGGCCAAAATTTCTTACCCTTGTTGTGAGGAGATCACCAGAATAGGAAGACAAGGACAAGGAGAAGAGGAGGAAGACGACCAGGAACCGTCACGAACTGGAGAAGAGGAGGGGAGGGGAGAAGATCGCGGGTTCTTTTTTTCGCGGGATCAACTTCCAACTGTGTTAGGGCTTGGCACAAGGGGCACGGGGGTAAAAGCCGTGTCGACGAAGCTGTGCTGTGGTGTATAGCTGGCTTTCCGCATTCGCACCAAACTGCAGGAAGTGGCGACGACACCGCCACATCAAACGGGAAAAAAATGAGCGGCGTGATGTAGCGCTGCACCCCCACCNTTGAGTTTCAAGAAGCAAAAAAAAAAAAAAAAAATCCAAAACAATTACAATGACAATTAATAAGATGATTATATTATTTTTAACATTCAAACGGTGAGCCCCCGTGCTAGATTTTCCTCGAGTGATGTTCTCCACTTCCGATCGTAGTCTTCAGGCGACAAAATTCGTTATTCAAAACCCTTCTTATTTGTTATTCACAACAGCAAAGACAAACAAAACAATACCCCAAAGAAACCATAAGCAAATCATACCTACCCTGCAACAAATCTAACAACGCAACAGATCTAACGATGCGCAAATCTAACAGGCAAGGGCCAAAATTTCTTACCCTTGTTGTGAGGAGATCACCAGAATAGGAAGACAAGGACAAGGAGAAGAGGAGGAAGACGACCAGGAACCGTCACCAGCCGGAGAAGAGGAGGGGAGGGGAGAAGATCGCGGGTTCTTTTTTTCGCGGGATCAACTTCCAACTTTGTTAGGGCTTGGCACAAGACGAAGCTGGGCTGTGGTGTATAGCTGGCTTTCTGCATTCGCACCAAACCGCAGGAAGTGGCGACGACACCGCCACATCAAACGGGAAAAAAATGAGCGGCGTGGTGTCGCGTTGCACACCCCCCCCAAACAAACTGTTCGTAAATCATTTAAACAGTTTTGATCTAACCAATTTCTCTTTTATTTGTAAATCTGTAGTAATAAGAAGGTCATAATAAAATACATAAGCTATGGGAATTAAAATTTGTGATCGAACGTTTATTTTATGATTTTTTGTGGCTTTTAATCAAAACCCTTTGCCTTGACTCGAAGTGCATTTCAATTTATTTGAGAAAATAACCTCAATTTGTGATAAAATGCTCTTATTTTTAAAGCTTGAATTTAAAGATATTATAGCCGGCCATTTGTCATACATTCCACTTAATTCTTATTCATTTACATATCTACGCCTATATTTATACTAGCCAAGTTTTTCATATCACCTCAAGAAAAATCACTATTTTAACTTTTAAAAAGTGCAATGCACCTTTTTACGCATATGTAAGGTGATATATGTAAAAAATGAAGTTTGGATGGCAGATATGTAAATATATAAGAATTGAGTGATATTTATGTAAATATTCCTATTATTTATTGAAAAGGCGTAAATGAACATACCAACATTTATTTAACAAACTGGAGTAAATGAACATATCCAAATGAGACGAGTGAAAAGCTGCAACTTGCTTTTCGAGCGCTTCTTGCAAACACTTTAGTGATTGACAGAGCCAAGCAGACACCTACTCAACTCACGAAGTGTGAGAAGGATGCTAAGTGGAGGTCTCTAGTGTCTCAGCACATTGTTATCAAATCACGTTTTAGTACATGCGTTTAGCAAACCTGATTTCATGCTTGAGAGTACCTGAGATGGAAAACTTAACCCGCTGTCTTTATATTTTTACTTTCTGCTTTTTCATCTTGTACAATTTTGTTAGTTACACTTCAATTTGTAGAAATACTTAAACCTGTTTTTTATCTTATTCAGCAGAAGACCTTGGAGAACTTCAAGAATATTATCCTACTATCCTCTCCACAGGTATTCATTTGGCACATACTTTTTTTAATAAAGATTTATTTATTTATTTTTATTTTTTTTGAAATGTCAGATAGTTTATGTGCATTTAAGTGATATTCCATTTTCTTGATTTTCTGAGATAGTCTGTTTTGAATTTAGTAAATAATCTTGTTTCATGTTTTGGTTTTGTATGTTCTTTTAGAGTTATTTAGAGTTTAGTTGACAATTATGGCAGCAACCATCCCACCTATCTATCTATAGCATGGCAAGTTAGAGAAGCTGAATTATTTGTGATGTTGAAGAAGGAAGAAGAGGAAGCATCTGCGTCGGGAATTTTTTTTCTTACGGTGTTTTTTGTGCCGCCGTCATAATTTCGTTGGGATATTATTTGCATGTTGTTTATCTAGAAATTGTTATGGTGAAACTTTGTATTTAATAAACATCCCTACTAGAATGTGGTCATAGTATGAAAGTTGCTCTCTTACTTTTTAAAAAAAGAAAACATTTATAATACATACAAAAACTTTTAAGAAGTTTGCTTTTTCCATAACACCTGTAGAAGGTTATAGTAACCCCAAACGAACCCTTGGCCATATTGGAGATAAACTGAGAAAAATTAAGGACCGAGGAAAAAGATGAATGAAGAATTGAATGGTATAGTTGGTTGAGCAGCTGTGGCAGGTGCTTCATTCTGTCCCACAGAATGGAGGCAACATAGCTATTCAAATACAACACCACCATAGCCACCATAGCTAGTGGATAGTAACAACTTCAACTTTTGACAAGGAGAATCTAGCCGACTGAGAGGAAGCTAACGGTGAAGGAGCAAATGCTCGCTCTCAACCATGCAGAAGAAAGGCAGACAAATTCTCTTCTTTAGCTGGAGGAAATCAAGACGCATTTCTCACTAACAAACTCGACCGAGAGAACAATTTCACTCTTGGGAACCTTGTACCTAAGATGGTTGATCCAGCTGCTTGCGAACAGTCGGTCTGTAAACTTGACTGGACTTGGGCCGGCCCAAGTCTAGTCTAAACCAAAGGGTTGCCCTTGAAGCGTACAAGCTTACACTAGCAAGGGGGTCCTTCATACATGGAGCATAGATGATCTCAAGTGTTTTTTTCCTTAGTACGGTTTCATTCCAACAAACTTATAATTTTTTTCCTTAAGAAATAGTAAAAACCTGAGTTGACTAATTGAATGTGTAACCTCAGGATTGAACAACACTCGGGGAACTCGAGAAGTTCGTGTGCCTCAATGCCTAGCCAACACTCAGCAGACTTGAACTCGAGCAATAAAACTGACAACGACGCTGATTCGCTCGATTGGCATAATGTAAGACCAAATAGCCCGCAATGATCACACATCGTAAACCTGTCTCTAAACTTGCTTAGATATAATTCTGTAGGTGATTCCTTGTTTAGTAGTGATGAGCTCCACGAAAAGTATCAAGCAAATCACCCCAATATCGAGTTTTGGCGGCTACCCCTGCGAAAACAACAAGAAGATCTGCTTAATAACAGGGGGAATTCCGTCGGCGGGGGAGATCCAACCAAGCGACCGAAACATGATAAGTGTATGACAAGAGCTGGACATCGATAACAAAAACTGACAATAATCAAGCCGTTTGATGGTATGAAACACTTAAAACGACTGACAGCGATTCAAGATGCCCGATTGACGTTTAAAAGAAAAATCGGACCCTCAACAATCAAGCATAAAAAATCCCACATCTCTAAACTTGAGCTGGGTGAAGCTCTGGAGGTGTTTCTCTGGCTAGTAGCGATAAAATCCTCGAAGGGTAATGACTATATCACCACAGAAGCATGAGTAAAAGTGAAATAATGATAAAAAATCGATCGAAAGCTGTATTTCATTTCATTAAATCGGTCGGTTACAAAAATTTTCTTATCATTACAAAACCTACATAAAATCTCCCAACATTTTTCATTACAAGTTTTTCCCCTATTGTAAATAAAAGACAAAATCTTCTAAGTGTAGGGATTAAAGCAGCCAGATCAAGTATTAAGCAAGCAGTTGTTCGCCGCTTGCTCATTTTCAAACTTACAACTTCTTGTCGGTGTGGAGGAGAAAAACTTGGTGTGTTTGTTCAAGTTGGAGTACTTTGGATCGACCATTCTGACATGCCTGAGCTGGTCGGTTGCCAGCTTTGTATCGAGCCGGAGTTGCTTGGCCTGACCGTCGGAAAACTCTTCCTTAGTTTTCATTTTGGCCACCTTTTCAGATAAAACTTTGTTCTCATCTTGAATTGCAGAGAATCACTCAGACGCGTTCTCCAACTCCTTAACCTCAGCCCTCAAGCCTTTGTTATAACAACTTCTTAGCCACCTTCAATCGAGCCTTGACAATCTTGACTTTCTTCTCAGCATTGTATTTTGCCTCCTTGGCATCTTGAATTGCAGAGAATCACTCAAACGCCTTCTCCAACTCCTTAACCTCAGCCCTCAAGCCTTTGTTATAACAACTTCTTAGCCACCTTCAATCGAGCCTTGACAATCTTGACTTTCTTCTCAGCATTGTATTTTGCCTCCTTGGCATCTTGAATTGCAGAGAATCACTCAAACGCCTTCTCCAACTCCTTAACCTCAGCCCTCAAGCCTTTGTTATAACAACTTCTTAGCCACCTTCAATCGAGCCTTGACAATCTTGACTTTCTTCTCAGCATTGTATTTTGCCTCCTTGGCATCTTGAATTGCAGAGAATCACTCAAACGCCTTCTCCAACTCCTTAACCTCAGCCCTCAAGCCTTTGTTATAACAACTTCTTAGCCACCTTCAATCGAGCCTTGACAATCTTGACTTTCTTCTCAGCATTGTATTTTGCCTCCTTGGCATCTTGAATTGCAGAGAATCACTCAAACGCCTTCTCCAACTCCTTAACCTCAGCCCTCAAGCCTTTGTTATAACAACTTCTTAGCCACCTTCAATCGAGCCTTGACAATCTTGACCTTCTTCTCAGCATTGTATTCTGCCTCAAATGGAGTGTGGCTGTAAGGCCCATCGGCTGATAGTGATAGATGGGATGATAGAGGTCCCGAGGGTCGTAGTTTTCTGATCTTCTATCAAAATTTTCAAACCTAAGATCGTTAGAAATGGTTGAGGCGTACTTGTCGGTGCCTAATCTGCTAGGGTACCAATCCCTCTCCATGTGCAGCAGGGCGAAGTGAGAGTCTTTGGTGACAAAGACCTTTGGCCGCTCTTTTTTGCATGAGGCTTTAGCCGCCTGTGATTGGAGGCAGGGGAAGTTCAGTGCTCAATTCACCCATTGGGGCCTTGCCTTTCTTTCTTCAGGCTTCATCAGAAGCTGTGGGCTCAGCCTTAGGAGGCTTGGGCTCTACTCGAGCCTCTTCTTCGTCAGATACCTATTAAGCGGCTGCGAATATTTCAAATTCTGGTTCAGGCTCAACAAAAACCTTAATGGAGCCGATCGGCCTCCCCACTTGCGGCGTTGTCAACGAAGGTGATGGTGGTCGCTTATCGGGGGATTGCCGACTCCTTATCTCGTTGTTTGTCCGAGACTCTTCAAAATTAGTCCTCATATAACTTAGAATCTGGTCTCCCTCTCACTCACGAGCCCTCAAAGAACCTCAACTAATCAAAGTAGGTTTTCGCTCGATCAAAATTAGCTCCTCATGTAGACTTTTTGAATTACTATCATAGTTTTAGAAACTGATTGAGTATAGTCCGAAGCTGGTATCACAACGTTAGGGTTGACAATCACTTTCTCCTCCCTTGCCCTTTCGACAACCTTTCTGTCGAGCCGCCTTCATGCACAACTTCTTCTGAGTAGGTTGCGAGAGTTTTTCCATCTGCTTCTTCTTATTGGTAGCATCCGATGCCGCCCAAAGCCTTTGTAGTTTTGGCCCCAAAATTGTACGGGTTCAAGACTTTGTTCACGACCACCTCGGTGGTATACTGAACCACAAACAGTTGCCTTCCTTTGGTAATCAAGGCTAGGTCCCGAATCCGGGGCGACATGAATTTCGTCTTCTTATAGTCCCCTCCAGTATGACGGGTTTGAATCCTCTAGTATTTGTCCGGCCCGAGAATGAATTAACACTCCTAGTCATTGATCTTGTTTTTAAGGCATACCAAGTGGAATTTTTGGGTCGACGTGAAGACCACATAAGCTTCTGGCTCCACTCAGAAGATGTAGGAGAAAGAGTTCCTGAGATAGCAGACCATGTATGGCATGATGACCGCAATCGAGTTTGGCTTGATTTGGGCTTGGGCATGGACTTGCAGGACTAAACAGGTTGACCTAATGTCGGCCAGCTCCACCCGAAGAGCCTCAGCTCCGTCGAGTGCTCTTGCCTTAGGGGTGCTAGTTTCTCTCGGTGTTCCGTCATCTCCGAGTCCAATTGCAGACTGCTAGTTCCCCTTTTGAGGCCTTTTTTAGGGATGATCGTAGTGTCATCCGCTTCTCCCTTGCTTTGTGCCTGGGCCTGGGTTCCCTCAACTGTGCCACGAGTAGGAACTTGATCAACACCTGGTAGTGGCAAATGGACGCCCAAGATTGCATCAACGGTATCAATAAACAAACGTTAGTACATAAAAACAACTTCTAACCATAACAAATCGTCTCCACTTACCTAGGGTGCAATCTAACTCGGACCACCGAAACGAAGGATAACTTTCACCAAGCATCGGCGAGGGCACCCATAGCTTCTTTTCCATGGTCTGGTTCAAAAATTATAACCCCCTGCTCTTGTCGGGTGCCCACCGTTTTGTTCTTGAGGCCTAGTTCCATTACCATTGTCCTCCAATCTTTTGGCAGTGAAGCTCCAGTTATCCCTTGGGCAGGTTGTTCAGTAGGCCAATCACGGGCCACAACAGAGAATTTATCAGTGAGTCGGACAACGCATACTCGTCTCTGAAACTTTCACCAGTTTCTTCTTGTAGACTTGTTTCTCAAATCGCCTTTACCTTCTAGTCGATTCCCTTCTCTTGGCCTCTTTGTCACTCCGCGCTTCTTCCTGTCCTCAAGCAGGCTTGCTTTGCCCAAATTTTTTTTAAAGACTCCTCTTCTTCGAGGTTGCTACCTACTTTCGGCTGCTTCTCAAGTTCTTTCTCGAAATGAAAGTGTGACGCATAAGCCCTGAAAGCTTTTACCATCATTTCCTCGGTAAGGACGTGATCCGCGAATTTCTTGCTGTTCGCCATGGAAACGCTCTTGAAGTTGATCGCTAAAAGACACGTTCTCAAACAATGCAGACAACAAAAACACAAACCATGCCATATTTATTGAAGGTCGTGAACACGGAAATCAAGTAGTTCATTTATTAAAATAGTGATTACGAAATAAATGAATCTGATTTTTGTATTAAATTTTCTTTTTTTCATTGCAACACGAATTTCAAGAAACAAGAGAATCGAATAACTAAATATGTGTGTGAGAAATGTGTCGGCGCGAATCTAGAGTAAATAACCGGCTAAGAGACAAAAATAAGGTCAATGATGGCCCATAGAAGAAAGATCAAAGGTCACATCAATGGGAAACTAAAAGGCGTAATTAACCAACTATAACTCCTTTGGAGTAGGATTTGAATCTGGTCAAATGAAGGTTGCTTAAGTCGAAGTTCATGAACATCGATCCAAGAGAAGGCATCAACCCAACTCTCAAAACCACATTGTTGGTTGCCTCACAAGATTCCCCAAGACTCTTCAAGAGTCCTAAGGTTCTTATCACTACACACTTCATGAAAAATTCAGATGAATTTCCTCTCATGGGCTAGGGTACTGGTTAGATTAGGGTGATTCATCTTCTGCTTGACAACCTAGTCCCATCCTGAGGACAAGAGATTCTCATCTAGTAGTCAAGAGTTGACAGCTGAACCTTGGCAACCGATTGACTGACTCAAGCTGCTGAGCGAAGTTGGACGACTGTAAGACAACCAGACCTGAGTCGACTGAACGGGCCTTGACGACCCAAGGACCACTGATCTTAGCTGATAGAGTGATATGGTAGCTGAGCCATAGGCTCATTTTTTTTATACCTATAGGATCTCGTAATGCCCTCGTAAAAAGCAAGGGCAAACATGAAATTGTGCACTTTATACCCCCTTATAAGGGGGCTATTTCTGTAATAACGGGCACCATTCAGATATCAAAGAATCAGTTTTTTACTATGCACTCCCTCCTTTTATCTCTCTCTCATTTTGTACGCTCCTTTTCTTAGACATGATTTACATTATATATTCGGATTCAACAATATATATATATATATATATATATATATATATATATATATATANATTATATATTCGGATTCAACAATATATATATATATATATAGATAAGCTGGCTTGTGGTTTGTTCTAAACCCTAAAAAATTACACACCCAAGAAAAACCTAAGGAACCACAAAATCGAGATTACAACTTACCCAAAATAATCTCCAAAATATACAAGTAAACTAACAGAAACCCAAAAATCAGGAGAATAGATATTTGCATCTGATGTAAGGAAGCTTAACTCACCACGAGGAGTAGTTTAGGAGGGGGTGGAGGGACTATATCAATGACAATACACTCAAAGGAAAAGCCACTCTTTGCAAGCCAATTCGCAGGACGATTACCTTCCCTCAGGATGTAGCTCCAAATAACACATAAACCTTTAGAAATTGCACGAATTCGCTTCACACGCAGCGAAATGTTCCAAAGCACCGGTTTAGCCTTACTCAAATACTCAGTAAGTTTAAGAGAATCCATCTCCACGTGCAAACATTTCCAATTAAAGATCTTAACAAGTTTGACAGCCAACAAAACAGCCCAAGTTTCCGATTCTAAAACACAAGACACATCACAAGGAGAGAAAATAGCAAAGACCCTTTCCTGTACTATCCTTGAAAACACAACCTGCACCAGCCTTATCAACAGACCAGCTGCCATCAGCTTTTACTTTGAGCCAAGGGTTGCGTGGTTTCCTCCAAATCACCTGTTGAACACATTTAACAGCATTTTTTGTTCTTCTGCAGGGCATATCACGATTAAAATACTCAAAACTAGTGAAATAAGAAGCATTAGCATGACCAAATAAAACAAATTTATGAATGCAAGCAATGACATTTGCCACAACATTATCAGCATTGATCACCATGTCCTCTTGCATAGTAGAGCTAAAAGCCATCCAAATAAACCAAATCGATAGATATGGAATTAATTCAGCTATATGTTTCGAGCGATTCCTATAATTCCAAGTCAATTTGCATTTCTCCAGATTCAGCCAACCATCACTGGGAATATGAACACCCAAAATGCCCCTTATAGCATGCCAAATATGCAAAGAAAACTTGCATTTAAAAAAACAGATGAATAAAATTTTCCTGCATCTTGCATGGAAGGCATTGAGAGGGGAGTCTCAACCCCTTAAGTTTCAACACATCATCAAGAGGCAGTAAGTTATGATAAGCTCTCCAAATAAAGAAGGATATAGAAGGGGAGAGTATTTTACACCAAATTGATTTACCCCAATCCACTTGCATCCACGAATGAAGGTTCCGGTACATAGCTTTAGTGATAGAATGAGAAGGGGGGAATTTAATAATCTGTTTACCTTTCTGAGATCTATCAATTGGGATATTGGAGATAGTGTTAGCAGTGTCATGCACCGCCAAATGTTTCAAGCACAACTAGGTTCCAGCTGTTATCAATCCAACAATCAGAAACCTTTAAATTAATAGTATCCTACGTGTTGATGCCACACGTCATCCATAAACCAGTTATCTTTCCAGAAGAAAATGTTTTTATCTTCAAAATTCCAACAAATAGATAGCTCAGCCCAATCTCTAACTTTCAGCATACCTTTCCAAATCTTTGAGTCACCCAATTTATAAGAGATTTGAGTGGGGTGCTGTCCTCTACAGTATTTATCATCCATATATATAGCCCAATAGAACTCCTTAGCTCTAAATTGATCCATAATTTAATGTACTTTATCTTAGCTAGGTGATGCAATTCCTTATATTCTTACCCTCCAGCATACAATGGCTTATAAAGTTTCCTCGAAGCAGCACAATGCTTCTTTTTCTTATCCCCGACCCAAAGGAATTTGTTAAAGTATCTTTCTAGCATGTGTTGCGTGCTAGATTTCATCTTAAGCACTTGTAATTCATATAAAGGAATAGCATTTAAAACACTTTTAAGTAAAGTAACGCGACCCCCAAACGAGAGGAAAAAATTTGTCCAATAAAATTTTTTTATCATTTTCCACAATTTCATCATATTGTGTTTGCTTCCTCCTTCCCTCGAGCAAGTTGACTCCAAGATACTTAAAAGGTAATTCAACCACAGTAGACCCTGTAAATTTTTTAAGCCATTGCCCCAAAGCTCTGCTCACTTGTTTATCTGAGAAATTTTTGTACTTTTGTTAAAAATCATACTAGACACCTCTTGTAAATCCAATAGCATCTTGTAAATCTTCCTTGTAGAGTTTTTGCAAGCATTAGTGAATATGATCTCATCATCAACATATGCAAGATGACTAATAAGCATCTTTGATTTATGATGGTAACAGGTATTTGGGTGATGGCTTTGCATTACATTAGCCATACGAGAAAAATAGTCAAATGCAAGAATAAAGATGGTAGGAGAGAGCCAGCCACCTTATTTTATGCCTCTGCTAGAAGAGAAGTAGCCATGCGTTTTCTCATTGATTAGAACATTATAATGATTGCAACCCAACCATCTTCTGATGATATTGCAGAAATGCAAACTGAATCCTCTACCTTTCAGCACTTCAGTGATGAAATCCCAGCTGATTGAATCATTTGCCTTTTTCAAATCTAATTTGATAATTAGATTGCCACCCCAACATTTCCTATCCAAATCATTAATAAGCTCCTTAGCAAGCAAGTAGTATGTTATCAGTAATATCTCTGCCTTTAACAAAAGTTGATTAATTTATAGATATAAGAGTGGGAAGATGACGTTGGATTCTAGCCACAATTATTTTGCTATTTCTTTTTTTGAGTTGGCAGTAGTAAGTCATGGATATAAAGTGATCCCAACTAGTCATCTCTTTCACTTTAGCAACTAGAATAATTGTAGAAGTAGAGAAAGCAATTGCACGGGTCATCACCCCTGAAAAGGCTTTGAATCGCTGAAATCACCTCCTTTTTAACCACAAGTCAATATTTTTTTTATAAAAATCAGCAGTGAAACCATCTGGGCCTGCAGATTTGTTCCCATCAATAGTGTTTAAAGCCTCCCAAGTTTCCTTTTCACTAGGAGCATCAGTCTGAACAAGGTTATTTGTAAATATTCTTTGGTCTTCCAGCAGAACCAGGTTAATGGGAGTTTGAGAGGCAACTCTACAAAACATCCATCTCAAAATAATTGGCCCCAGTGTTGCGAATATCCTCCTTAGTTAATCAGATTCCATTTTCATCCTGAATTCTTAGGATAGCATTGATTCTTCTTTTGTTTTTGATACAAGCCTGAAAAATATGGGAGTTTCTATCCCCCTCCATGAAATGCACCTCACCAGCTTTTTGCTTAAGAATATCTTCTTCACATTTAATGGAATTCAACAAATTCTTGTGAGCAGCTAGCAGG
>JXCR01103233.1:4639-22860 GCA_002079205.1 Phalaenopsis hybrid cultivar
GAAGAGGTTCATTAGTCAAAGTGCACAAGAGATGTATAATGGTTTCTTAGCCGTTCGTAATGAAGGGATATCAAAGAAGATCAATAAAATTGAGAATACTATGACTTTATTGGAGACCAAGGTACTTGAGTTGCATGCACATCTAGAGCTTAGTGGATGGAAATTGAAGATGCAATTTAGCCACACAAGTTATATAGAGGAAGCGGATAAGGTGATGTTCATAAAGCAGAAGTGGATTGAAAAAGGTAGTATTAGAGCTCGTCACCACCGTCCGTTTTATCAACTCTGTATTCCTGGAGAGACTAATGAAAGACAGGAATTTGTTCCTTTGAATGAAGAATGGAATTAAGTTTAGTGTTAGAATTTGTGTGTTAGAATTTGTTGTTTTCAAGTGGTTTAGTGTTCAAGTCTTGTTTTTAGTATTTATGACTTATTATATGTGTTTAATTGTGAAATAATTGTTGTGTATTTATATTTAGGAAAATTTTCTCATCCAAGACTATTTGGAGTGAGAATTAAGTGTTTAAAGGGATTTGTACTTGTTTGTGAATTAATATAAATTTGTTTGTGTGAAAATTTGTGTTATTTTTAGCCTCGAATTGAAATAGTTATTATGGAGAATTTTGAGGAGATGGGAGTTATAGGAAGTTGAAAATAGTTATTTAAGTGCTATGAGACCATTTAGGGGTGGTATACTTAGGCAAATAGTGCATTTTACTTTAATTTAAAAATTTTGAAAATCGTGCACTGGAGCCTAAGCGCCACATCTCACACTTAGGCGCAAGCCAACTTGAGAGGCATGCGCCTAAGCACTATTTACTCGTGCTTAAGCGCTGGTTCACAAAAACCGGTTCACGAATGGTTAAAAGTGAAATTTCAGCCCGAAAATCACCATTTTTAATGCCACTGTCACCTTCAACCTCTCAAGTTAANGGTTATAAGTGAAATTTTAGCCCGAAAATCACCATTTTTAACACCACCGTCACCTTCAACCTCTCGAGTTTGTGATTTTTAAGGGATATGACACATCTAAAGTGAAGATTTCTTGGTGGAATTAGGTGAATTTTTGCTAGATCCAAGTTCCTTGAGGCAAGAGCTTTACTTCTATGCAAAATTTTTGGATTTTCACTATATATTTTGGGTACATTTGGAGAAATTTGAAAATTCACTATTCATGGTGAAAAATGAGAAAAAAATCTATAGAAATTGCATGGGAAGTGTAGTTTATACTTTGGAAGTTTAGTTTAGTAATTTAAACTTGATTTTTTGAAGTTATTTTTGTAATTTATAAAATTTGTAGAATGGCACCAAGAATGAAGAGGAGTAAAAGAAAGAGCCCTTTCGATTCGATTAAATTTGTTAATTTGAAGGCTCAGGATCGGTACAGTGATGCATTGCAATCAAGGTAACTGATTCAGGAGCTATGTTTTAGGAATCCAGGTGGAGACGTAGAGGATTTGATCTTTCGCCGACAGTGGGAAAAATTCTGTTGTTTCTCTGTTATGGCGGTTATTTTTGTTGTTAGGGAGTTCTATGCAAACCTCCCTAAGGCTGAAGACAATAGAGTCATGGTTTGAGGAAAGTTGGTAGCTTTTTCACCGGAGGTAATCAACTTTTTTTATCATCTGCCACCTGATAAGTTATGTTTTTATGCAAATTATACTCCAACTGAAGCAGAGTTAGACGAGATTATTTCTTACTTGACTGTTGGAAGAGGACTTTGGAAGATCACTAATGAGAGGAGAGTTAACTTCCCAACTTCAAAGTTATGTGCACCTTCAAAGGCCTGACACTATTTTATTTTTGCTCATCTGCTACCAACAAATCATCTCAGTGTGGTGACCAGAGCGAGAGTGACAGTAAATTATTGTATCTAGGAAGGAAAGCTTATCAACATAGGAGCTTTGATTTATTTTATTATCATCAGTTCTGCCACTGTCGTGACTACTACAGGTCTGGGATTTACTTCCTTAATCTTTTCTTTGTATGAGCAGGTTGGATTTAAATATGATAGCTGGGAGGAAGTGTTGTTACCTCTAAAGCCCATCACTAAGGTGAATGGGAAGACTTATTCTGAGTATTCTATTTTTGGCTGGAGAGAAGGATATTCTAGGAGTTATGAAATGGAGACGTCTGCTACTTCTACCTCTATACCATGTAGTTCACGTGCTTCTACAACTAGAGGTGAGTCTACTGAGACCCAAGATCAATTATTGCAGAGGATGATGGCTCATATTAATTTTACCGCTGATAAAAAATAGAATTTAGAGCATTTTGCAGAGCATACTGATAGGTATAGTAGGAGAAAGAGTGATTATGAAGAGAAATTTCACTCATCTTTGGATAAGCTAATTAAGGGTGATCCAAGAGTGCAATTTCTTCCATATCCTCGATATCTTAATTATGAGCCTGCAGAAAAGTGGTATAGCTGTGATTTAGAAGATGAGGAGTAGAATTGATAGATTTTTATGTTTGTAATTAGTGTTATACTATGTGCTTTGAACTTGAGATTTGTGATGTGTTGTTTATTTTTATTTGTGAAGTATGTAGTGTAGTACTGCTACATTTGCATCTTTGTGATGATATGTGCTATGTATTGTGTTTTGGACTTTTGTATTTTATTGTTATTGTGATGTTTGTGTTATTTAGTAGTTTGTTTTTTAATTTTAGGGTAGTAACTGTTGTGAGTTTTGTGATTTAGTTAGTTTAGAACTTAACTTAATTCCTGGTCTTTTGTAAAGTTGAAAACCTTTCTAACTTAGGTCTTAAATTTGAAACTTAGGAAACTGCTACCCTCTTTTGAAAAAGATGAAAATCTTGCTAACATAGGTCTTAAATAATAAATTTCAGAAACTACTACCCTGTATTTTTCTTTTATCATGTTTGGGAGTTTGATTTTATGTTGAGATTGTGAAGTCAAGTTTGTGTGTTAGTTTGCTTTTATGTTTATACCCACTGTTTAGAAGTCTATTGAATCTCTACATGTTGAATTGAAATGAAAATATTAGAAAATTTGATCAAAATTAATTTTACTCCTATTTTTAGTTTTATACTTGTATCATTAGAGTTTAAAAATTCTTGTTAGTATGTTATTTTAAATTGTTTTAGTTTTATACTTATATTATTAGATTATAAAAATTCCTGTTAGCAGTTATTTTAATTTTCATTCCTGCTTATATATATTTGATGCTAAACTGTTTAATTTGCTAAAAAATTAAGTTTGGGGGGATGAAAAATATTTTCAAAACTTTAACTTTACAAGTGAATTTGATTTGAAAAGAAAAATTGATCATGTATATGAAGTTATATTAGGGAAGTTAATTTTGATTTTAAAAATGAGTAAGAGAATTTAGTTGAATTTTTTAGTAATGAAGAAAAACTTAGTGTAGAAAATGATTAATATAAGTAACTTTTTTTAGTAAGAAACATTGTATTTTAGAAAATTTTAGAAATTTAGACTTTTATTTTTAATACTTAAATTTCTTTTATTAAAAATAATTTCCAAAAGCTATTGTATATTTATAAGTAACAGTTTTGTATCAAGACTTTGCTTTAGGAAAGGAAAAGTAGAATTCAAAATTATTAAAGGCTTTTCCAGATATAGTAATCCTTGCCTAAAAAAAGAAAAAGAAAAGACAAAAAAAGAAAGAAAAAGAAAAAAAAAAGAAAAAGTGAGGGAGGAGAAGCTTGAGGATTAGTGCCTAATCAAAAATTGGTTATACATTTGATCTTTTTAAAGTATAAGAATTGAGAAAATCTTAAGCTTATAAATATAATAAAGTAAGTAAAATTATTCTTAAAAAAATTTTTAAGTGGGGATAATAAAAAAACTAAATTCTAAATTTTAAAGACTTACAATAATTCTGAATTATATAAGAACACATATTTTCATCTTTCTTAACATTAAAAATTTCTAAACATTAAGTTGGTCTCATTTACTGAATATTTTTTCTAAATTGGACTATTATATTTCTAAATCAAAATTTTAGTAACTCCTAAAGAAACTCATATACATATCATACATATTTAGTTTTTAAAGATTGAAGTGTCACTTGAGGACAAGTAACATTTTAAGTTTGGAAGGTTTTGATACACCTAAAATATATAGTGTTTTAGACACATTTTCATACCTATTTTTAAGATATTACGCTTTAATGGAAGGTATTTTTTTTTCTTTCAGGTACAGGTAAAAAGGTGAAAAATGCTTAAAGGAGTGAAAAATGATCAAATTTGGAGCAAATAGGTGAAAAATTGGGCAAAAGTGTTTGGGCGCTTAAGCGCCAGATCTAGCACTTACGCACCGGTTAAACAGAGAAGGCCACATGTAAGTGTCAGAGGCCCCACGCTTACGCACCAATGGCAGTTATTGGATGAGTAAATTTGATTTTTGTGAATTTTGAAGAGGTTTTTGAGGCACCTATTGGCTTAATAGGTGGTTACAACCACCATGGACGAAAATTATTGCGAAATGATGCATCTCTTAGGGAAATATATCGAATCAAGACACATTCTGAAGAGATACCAAGCCACCTTTTGGAGAATTATAAAAGAAGGAAGATTGAGACTTTGAAAGGGGTCCTGAAAGTGCTGGCAAAGTTTTGAAAGTTCTAAAATTGGGGAGTTAGATGGAGAGATTTTCAGGTACCACATGTTTATCCTTTTTATTTAATTTTATATTGAGAGTGTTGTAAAAGAGAAGAGATTCAAAGGAACTTCAAGAGTTTGGCGGAGGACACTTGAGATAAGTTTTATCTTTATTTTAGACTGCTTTTGGTTTTAATCGAGACTTGTTGTTGGTTTGACAATGATTTCTTCTTTTAAACTAAGGTGTAAAAGATAAGAGATTCAAAGAAACTTCAAGAGTTTGGTGGAGGACTTGAGATAAGTTTTTATCTTTTGTTTGGACTACTTTTGGTTTTAATTGAGACTTGTTGTTAGTTTGACAATGATTTCTACTTTTAAACTACTACTTTTGGTTTTAATTGAGACTTGTTGTTGGTTTGACAATGATTTCTTCTTTTAAACTAAAAGACTACTTTTAGTTTTAATTAATGTATTGTTGGTTTGACAATGATTTCTACTTTTAAACTAAAGTATGGTTTTGTTTTCTCCATATTTTTTATCTTTTTGTTTTAGACTACTTTTGGTTTTAATCGAGACTTGTTGTTGGTTTGACAAGATTTCTTCTTTTAAACTAAAGTGTGTTTCTTATTTTCTCCATGGATTTTGAGTAGTTTTTTTTAACCATGGATTTTGAGTAGTTTTTTTTAAGTACTTTTAAACTAAAGTGTGGTTTTGTTTTCTCCATGGATTCTGAGTTATTTTCTTTATCTTTCTTTTTTGTTTTAGACTACTTTTGGTTTTAATTGAGACTTGTTGTTGGTTTGACAATGATTTCTTCTTTTGGACTACTTTTGGTTTTAATTGAGACTTGTTGTTAGTTTGACAATGATTTCTACTTTTAAACTACTACTTTTGGTTTTAATTGAGACTTGTTGTTGGTTTGACAATGATTTCTTCTTTTAAACTAAAAGACTACTTTTAGTTTTAATTAATGTATTGTTGGTTTGACAATGATTTCTACTTTTAAACTAAAGTATGGTTTTGTTTTCTCCATACAATATTGTTGGTTTGACAATAATTTCTTCTTTTAAACTAAAGTGTGGTTTTATTTTCTCCATAAATATTGGTTTGACAATGATTTCTACTTTTAAACTAAAGTGTGATTTTATTTTCTCCATGGATTATGAGATTTGACAATGATTTCTACTTTTAAACTAAAGTGTGGTTTTGTTTTCTCCATGGATTCTGAGTTTTTTTATCTTTTTGTTTTAGACTACTTTTGGTTTTAATCGAGACTTGTTGTTGGTTTGACAAGATTTCTTCTTTTAAACTAAAGTGTGTTTCTTATTTTCTCCATGGATTCTGAGTAATTTTCTTTATCTTTCTTCTTAAGATGATAAGTAATTAAGTGTTGGATGGAAGGATTTTAAGTAGTTTTCTTTATCTTTCTCCTTAAAATGATAAGTAATTCTACTTTTTGTTTTAATTGAGACTTTTTTATCTTTTTGTTTTAGACTACTTTTGGTTTTAATCGAGACTTGTTGTTGGTTTGACAAGATTTCTTCTTTTAAACTAAAGTGTGTTTCTTTTTCATGGATTATGAGTAGTTTTCTTTATCTTTCTCCTTAAAATGATAAGTAATTAAAGTGTTAGGATTTTGAGTATTTTTCTTTATCTTTCATCTTAAAATGATAAGTAATTAAGTAATGGATAAAAATTTTGAGTAGTTTTCTTTATCTTTCTTCTTAAAATGATAATTAATTAAGTGTTAGATGTAAGTTATGGAGAGTATTGATCTTTAATGTTGGAAGAAGTTGTGATGATTTAATCCATGTACTTAATTTATTTCTTGATTTGGTCAATCCAGATTTTAAAATTTGTTGTGAGAACATGTAAGAACCGGGCTGGTATTGTCTCAGTCAACAATTGAAAAGAATCATATGAGATTGTATGAATGAGAATGTAGTTCATATGATTGAGTGCAAAAAAATAGGAAAATATTCATTGAAGGGTGTAGAGTTAGATGACTTTAAAGTGACGGGTTAAAGCTCCCAACTTGGTTTATTGTTTTAGGTTCTGATATGAGATGTTAGCCCCCAGGTGGAGGGAATTGAGGGAACTCTAGAGTGAGAGCTAGTATCTTCCCTTCCTAGTCAGTCTTCAGAATTATTCAAACTTTAAATTAACCAATGTTCTTTATAGCATCTCTACTAAGGGTAAAGAATATTATTGCTCCTATTTGGCACAACACAATATGCATACTTCCACCATAAAATTCCTGTACTTACTACTATTTCATGATAAGGTGAAAGATATTTTCATATTTAGTGCTTTTCTTCTACAAAAACTCAAGTTATATTGTTAAGTTTGTTATGCTTTTGTCAAAATATTAAAATTACCAAAAATATTTAAACTTTCTTTACTGCGAAAACGTCCTTAGTTTAAATAATTGTCTTTTAAAAAATAGAAAGTTTTCCAAAAAGTGCATATTGCATATCTTCTCTATGGGTTCGATATTCATGTCTTAATCAAAAAGTCCTATATTACTTGATAACAATACATATACTTGCATAGTATCCCAATATATATAAATTAAAAGTTAAATTCTTATTTTTCTTCAAGATCAAGTTTTGTCTTTGTTGCAAAATAAGGAAATATAAGTGAAAAATATAATCAGAATTATTGTTATATTGTTGCATATAAGCAGTTTTGGGATCACACCACCCTTTCATAGTTATCTCCTAGTTAAAGGCAGGGATGTGATGAAGTAAGAGAAAAGGTGTCATGCTCCTCAAATGTCAAAACAAGATCTTATACTCCTAACTCTGTCATTAGCTAAGATAAGGATCAAACCTATATTGAACTTTGAGTTTGATCTCGACAAGTCCTTGCTCATAGGTAGCTCTAGAAGCTTGTATAACCATAATCAAGAGGACATAGATGATGGGAAAATTTTGTTGTCATCAACGCTCATGGCTCCCCATTGTCTAAGCTATATTTTTCAGACGAAGTCTTGACTATTGACCCAGTACCACAAGAGCATCGTAAATACTTGATAATTACAAATGAATCTATAGTTGAAGAGTTGATGAACCTTTAGCACCTCCATAGTTCAATTCTAAGAAGAAGGAAATTTTATTTTAAATTTTTGATTCTCATGTAACCAACAATGATGTAATGTTTTTGCATGATGAGGATGAAGAAACAAAATATACTCTACTTTCTTATTATTTCTCTTCTCTCATTGACAAAATATTTGAAAATGAGTTGTTGCTCGACAATTGATTTGTTCACCAAGTCAAGTTATGAAAGACTTTGTGGCAGAATAGACCTTGATGCGGGCCTGGTGGGTGCAACTTTTCTATATATCCAAACTCTTATGCTTAATCTGCCAATAATTTTACTTTTGTAGTCCCAAAATGTGTTTTCAATATTTTATATTCACTAGGTCATAAATGCAATTATATGTATCGCTCAAGTAACATAAGACTCTAATGGAGTCTTAAGTATCGGTCCCACAGGGTGAAGGTTAAACTCTTAATTAAAAGGACCTAAATAGATATTATAAGAACTACAGAAGCTAAAGTTAAATGTGAAATGCAAATCTAATGAAACTAAATCTATTATGCTAATTTTGCAAACTTAAAAGTTAAATCTACTATTGGCAGGTAAAGTGATTTTCACGAAGGCTTCAAATTTAAGAAAAGTATCTTTCTCATTTACAATAAGGTTATAGCTAGTGAAGAATCAAAGTTATTATTAATTTCATGTGTCAAATAGAAGCAATAGTATCCTTTAATCCTCTCATCAAGCGATAAAGGATATTGGCTAATTCAGATATTTTGAATCTGCATCTGTGGTTAGGTTGAGAAGATACTGGCCCCCACTTCAGAGCTCCCACTTCTCCATCACATGAGGGATAACAATCTCATCATATGATTTCTAAACATCTGAAACAAATTGTTGATTTTAGTTTGTCACCCCAAAATCACCAATTCTACACCCATCAAACAATATTTCCCGATTTATTTGCACTCAATCTCATGGAGACTTCACTCTTCTATGACATTAAAGTGTGATCCCTACTTGAATGTTGAAAACATGGTCATCTCGACTCTTATGTTTTGGCATAAATTTTAATAAATCAATTGGTCAGATTGAAAAGTAAATGAAGTTCAAGATGAATCATCATAATTTAAGAAAATAAGATCATTTTTAAACAACTATTGATTCTTCACATCACTACTTCTTATGGTAAAGGGAAAGAGAAAGCAACTACTTAGAATTCATGGAAAAGACATAACAAAACACGGATTTATATATATTGAAACAAGTTTACACAACACAAGATTTAAAGTAAACAACTTATCTTACTCTCTTCTACAAGCAAATCCCTTGAAGTTCCTTTAAATCACTTCCTTCTACTTACAATGATATGCACACTTCTCTAAGGATTGCAAAGAAGAAGAAATCTCTCACTTTCCTTCTCCTCTTACTACTCTTAAAGATGAATCTCTCAAGATCTCTCGAAAGAAACAAAGTATGGAAGTTTTTCTTTCTTTTCTCTTCTTCTTTTATCCTCATTCACCCGGCATTTTCTATCAAGGTGATTAAATATTGTGTGGCCAAAAATTCAATAGTTCTCTTAAGAACCCCTTCAAAATTTATCCAAATTTAATGAATTTTGAAAAATAACCATGTCCACGCCATTTTGGCGCTAACTGGCGCCATTCGGTGCTGGTCGTGCTCCATACAGGTGTACTGGCTCCGTTCGATGCCAGTTCTGGTGCCATTCTGCGCCAAAGCATTTCTTTGCCTTTTTTATTCCAAATTTTGTCCTTTTTGCTCCTTTTTAATCCAAATCCCCAAATTGAGTATACCTGCATCAAAAACATGAAAATACATTTCCTTAAATTGTAATTTCACCAAAAATGACCAAATATAGGCATTAAAAATATATAAAAAATTGAACAATTTTTTGGTGTATCAGACCCATAGAGGAAAGGTATGGATTGGGCTATCTCAAGAATTCTAATAAAACTAGGCTCTTAGAGCCTCATGCAACATGATATTTGCATTAAAATGTAGAGAGGTCTTCACCTCTAAGAATGTGGAGATTGAAGTTAAAAATGGCCCACTTGAGATTGAGGATGGTGTCACTTTGAACATTGATGAAATCTTCAAATTCAACGTAGGTACAAATGATGATCCTTTTCTTACTTTTATGAGTAAACTCCTATTAGATTTTATGACCATTAAAATCATAGAAATCTTAAAAGAGCTTCGTGACTAACTTGCTTGGACTTTTGCCAAAATGCTCGATTCAGCTCCAGACATAGATGTGCATCATTTAGCCATTGATCAAAGTATTTTTCCAGTAAAATAATCTCCTAGGAGAGTATGACCCAAAATAAAGCAGCCGGTCATTGAAAATAGTAAAAAACTTATCAAAGCGATCTTTATCTGTGAGGTTTCCGACCTTAATTGGCTCACTAACATCTTACCCGTTCAAAAGAAGAGTAGACAGATATAAGATTGCATCAATTTTGGGGCCAGAATAAGGCTTGCCCCCGAAGGATGATTTTACTTTTCTTATACAGTAGCTTATGATAGATGTCACCTCCTCTCATGCAATGTTCTCCTTCAAGGATGATTTATCTGGTTACAATCAGACCTCCATGGACCTAGAGAAAGAATATCATATGATGTTTCATACTCCTATTGTTATTATTTGCTATTTGGTTATGTCCTGGGACTTATAAGAATGTCGGAGCAACTTATCAGTGTGCTATGACAGACATCATCGTTGAAATACTAAATGATCAAGTTGAATATTACATCTAGGATGTAGTGATTAAGAATTATTATGGAGAAGATCATTTACAAGACCTGAGGGTTATTTTTTAGCTCCTTAGGAAATAAGATCTGAAGTTGAACCCATTGAAGTTCACCTCTAGCGTATCTTTCAGGAAGTTTTGGGTTTCATTATCAGTCATAGAGGCATTAAAATTGATCCCAATAAGATTAAATCCATTATAGAGATGGGGCCTCCTAAGAGTCTAACACAATTGTGTTCACCGCAGAACAAGCTTGCCTTTATTAGATGGTTTATGTCTAACATTTTTGCTCTATGTCATCCTTCTTCTACATTGACCAAGAAAGTTGTTCCTTTCCACTGGGGTGGAGCATGTCCAGATGCTTTCAACAAATTCAACACTACTTAACCAAATCCTCTAGTATTAGTAGTTCATATCTTAGGGGAACCCCTTTTCTATTTATCATCGCTCTAGATGAGTTAATAGGAGTCTATCTGGCCCAAGTAAATGAGCAAGAGAAAGAAAATGCATTATACTATTTACTTGGCATTTCGTCCTCATTGAAATGAAGTATTCTTCAATTGATAAGCATTGCTTGATGTTGATATTTTCATTTCATAATTTGAGGCATTATATGTTATCACACCATATTTTTTGGATCTCAAGGGTAACTCATGTAGTATTTGATGGCTCATCTCACTTTAGTAGGTTGTTTGGCTAGATGGGCTATGTTTTTTGTCCTAGTTTGGTATTACATATGTCCCTTAATAGGTAGTCAAGGGATAAGTGTGAAGTGATTTCATACCTGATCCCATCATATTCACCTCTTAATGACACTTTTCCAAATGTGTATTAGATGGTTGTTGATTTCCCAGAATGGAAGTTGTATTTTGATGAGGCATTTTTTCTAAAGGAAGAACTACCGGGATCTTTCCTAAAGGTACCATCATGGGTTGGATTGATCATTATATTGTGTGAGGGCAAAATCCTCGGCTACTATTATAGTTTTACAGAGCCCTATACTAACAATGTCACTGAATACGAATGATTGATTGTAAGACATGGGTTAGCTAATTAGATGGGCATCAAGAGAATCAAAATTTACGATGTTTCTCAGCTCAAACTTAAACAAGTGCTAGAAACTTATAAGTTTCTGAAGCCTGAGCTCTTACCCTACCATGAAAGGGTGATGGCATTACTAAAGCTCATCCTTAAGCTTACAATCATTAAGATACCTCAATCTTTTAATGCTAAGGTCGATGCACTGCTATATTGGCTAAAGAGTTACCGAGTCCTAATGGGACACCGTCACAGTTGTGATATGTGAAAGAAGGGTCTTGTCATCGATATGTTCTGATTTCCTATGAGTTGTAACTTCAACTACTGAAGATATTGTCCTAGTTGCTTCTAAGGAGGTACTTGATGATTGACGCTAAGCCATCGTTATACACTTAATGAAGGGGATACTCCCCGATGATCGCCCCATTAGCTCTCAAATCTATAAGAGAGCGCTTTCATTTACCATCATCAAAGATATTTTCTAATGATTCTCTTTTGAATAGATTTGGTTGCAATGTGATGTGAAAGATGAAGCCCAAAATATCATGGTTGAATTCCATGAGGGTTTTTGTGGATCCCATCAATCAGGTCATAATATTAAAATCAAGATTAAGAGTCTTGGTAATTACTGACATTTGATGACCCTTGATTGCAAAGAATATGCCAAGTAGTGTCATCAGTGACAAGTGTTTAGTTCTTTGCTTAACCAACCCTCAAATGCACTGTATCTCACAAGTGCATAGGGCCTATTGACCACTCATCCTCTAAAGAACACCAATTTCTTTTTGAAGCCACCGACTATTTTCCAAGTTTGTGGAAGTTGTTTCTTTGAAGAACTTAAGGGAAAATAACATGTTGTGTTTCTTTAAAAAATATTATTTATTAATTTGGTGTGTTTCAACGGATTATCTTCGCTAATTGGTTTGCATTTAAGAACATCAAGATGAATCATTTTAACCATCATCACCAAATTGATTTGTAGTATTCAATGATTATTATCCTTAGGCAAACTGCTTGACTGGGGATTTTAACAAGAACCTAATAAGCCTTATAAAGAAAGTCTTTCATGCAAATAAAAAGGAATGACATGAGAAGATCTCAGAGGCTTTGTGGTTATATCGTACTATATACCACACACCCACTTGTTCCATGCCATGCACATTGACCTTTGGGTCTGTAGCGGTTCTTCCTTCAGAAGTTGAGTTAATTTCCATTATGAGTTACTATAATCAATAAAATTAAAAGCAATGATAACATTCAACTCAGATTGGAAGAGCTTGATTTCCTTGAAGGGCTGAGATTACAAGATCAACAGAACCTTGAGCTATATGGCACTTAGATGGCCAGAGTTTATGATAAACTCGTGATGCACATACCTTTATGGTTAGAGAATCGGTGCTACTTTTACATTTCCCAATTATAAATCATAGTCAAAGGCATGAGAAGTTTGAGTCCACATTAGAAGGACCGTTCGTGATTGAGAAAGTTTATGGAGGATCCTACATACTCATTGATGCTGATGGATCCTATCTAATGTCCCCTATTAATATAAGGTACCTAATAAGATATAATGCTTAGGCATGTATTGTATTTAATTTACTTTATGTATTTGAAGCATTGAAGGATTGATGATTCAGAGCCTTATTTACTTTGTAATACAATTTTTATGCAATGGAATGTACATCTTTTGATATTGTTTTTTTTTTTAGCTATTTGTGATTATTTCCTAATGTTTACTAAAGGATCACGTGACAAATTTCAAAATAACAAAAATATATGTGTACAAGAGGTCTTATGCGTCTCTTAAATCGGTTATTAGGTTATCATTCAAGCAAGGTGTAATTCTCTCAAGGTGTCTTATACCTTACACAACCAGTAATCACTGTGAGAGAGGCCATTGTACTTCTTCTACCATGTTTTTTGGTTAAATGCTTCACGAAGGGTCCAAGACCATAGTGTCCCACCCATTACATATGTATGTAGTAGATAATCTTGCCCATTTATGAATATGGTGAATGTCCTTAAGAGATATGCACTTATTGCTTTCCCTAACAAGAGTCATCTTGCATGGTTTAGACCATCCAATTTACCTTGATATTTGAGTGATTTGGTCAATATTGAATCACCTCTTGAAGGACATATCATGTAGGCTCTAGCATTTTGCTTATTTGAATGAGTCATGTTTAGGTCGGATATCTCCAGCTTTGGTCATTCTTCTAGGTCCCAATGAAGGTTATATCGTTTCATCTATTTGACCATTTGTTGTACTAGTCAACTCAGCCAATTTTTATTGACTTATCAGAAAGGTGTGTTGTACCCGTTTTTACCACTTTAATTGTTTAAACGATCCACATTTTCTAATCAGGATATTTATTATATTCAATATTATTCATGATACCATCCTCAACAAGAGTTATCTTGCTACTTTATGAGAATCCCTAGTAAGGATTGCATCACTGATGCTTATTAAAGCACCCCCGAAGTTGGATTGGTTTATTTATCCTCTATGATATTTCATTTAATAAGTTTGATTTTCATCATCTTGTCAGCAACTTGTTGAATCGATCTACATCACTTTGATTGTCTTCCTGATCCATGATTTCATGTCGAAGCATTCTTGATGTTCGACAAAAACCTTTAAATTTTCCTTGGAGAGAATTGCCTTAGCTAATTCCCATGAAGATGTCCATTGATGCATCCTCAGTGAGAGTTATCTCACAGGTTAATTAGGAATCCCCAATGAGGAATATATTGCTAATGCTTGTTAAAGCACCCTTCAGACTAATCATATATATTATTTACGTAGTCTGGTTCATATTACTTTTTCTCCATGTATGCTGATCATATAATTTTCTCCATGTGAAACACAGTTTCATGTGTAGTCATCAAGTAGTTTTTTTCATGTGAATATTTTCATGTAACTTTCTCCATATTTAATCTTTGCATGTGTTGAATTTTTTTGTATAATTTTTTAATGTGTTAAGTGTTTTATTGTGTGTTAATTATATAAACTCAAAATAATTCCATGTGTTAAGTTTTTCTCCATATGTACCTTTAAAGTAGCTTGCTTTCATCTTTAACACTTCTACGTGTTGATTTTTTAGATGTGTAAGACCTCACTATCTATAGATACTCCATTTGTGTAATCTTAACCATGTGTAATTTTATTCCATGTATAGTTTTCTCCATTTCCAGTACTCTCCATGTATAGCACGCGCCATGTGTAGTTTTCATATATGATTAATATTCATCATGTGTAGCTTGCTTCATGTATAGTATCCATGTATAGATTATTCCATGTGTGTTTTTCTCCAAATGTTATTATAAGAAATTCATAGTACTTCATGAGAGTATCTCTATGTCTTTCCTTCACTTGTAGGCTCTCCATGTTAGTTTCTCCCTGTGTTTTTCATGTATAGGTATCTCCATCTATAGATTTTTCCATGTAAAATTTTCTCCATATGTATTTTCATTTATAAGTTTTTCCATGTATGATTTGCTCCATATGTTAGTATATGAAATTGAAAGATTTTCATGTGAGTTTATCCATGTGTTTCCTTCATGCATAGGCTTCTCCGTGTGACTTTCTCCATATGTGTATTTCATGCATAGGTTTTCCCATGTATAATTTTTTCCATGTGAAAATTTCCCCACATGTGTTTTCAATTATCAATTACACCATGTATGATTTTCTCTATATGTTAGTATATGAAATTGAAGATTTCCATTATATTTTCTTCATGGGTTTCCTTTTTGTGTAGGCTTCGACATCTGAGTTTCTCCAAATGAGTTTTTCATGTATAGTTTTATCTATTTAAAGATTTTTTCCATGTGGAGATGTCTCCATATGCTTTCTTTATGAATACGTTTCACCATGGATTAAGTAATCCTCAATATGTTTATTTTGTGAAAAACAAAAGAAAAAAGAGAGAGAACATTTCATGTGTAGGTATTGTGTATGAATGTGCTAAAGTGGTCACTTGATTTTGATCATAACTCTGAACCATCAATAGTTCCCATTTGGTTTAAGTTTTGTGACCTCAAACTCCACCTTTTCAACACTCAAATTTTATTTTATATTGGTTACTTCTTTGGTAGAGCTATGAAGATAGATTACCCAACACTCAAATTGAGCACAACTTCAGCTCTTGAATTCTTATTTAAAGAGATATTGCTCAATATGATTCTATGGGAACAATAGAAGGCGGCCTAAAAAAAAGAAAATAATGTTATTTGAAATGGACTTTTTTATCTTGGGATAGCAAGGATTGATAATAGTTTTTAAGGGCGTCTTTTGTACACTTTTTTATTTTCAAGGAAGTGGTCTTCCATAAACATCCACAAGGGTCAATTATATTTGTAGCACACAAGTGACACAATGTATTTATGATTATCAAAATATATTAAAACCAGAGTATTATAATAATGAATTTACTCTTTATTTATCCTAGGAGAAAAAGCTAAGATGACCACCAACAAAAACAAAACACTTCCAACAAACATATAAAAAACAAGGGATAGAAGAATACACTTATGCTTCATCATGCATTGTTGCCCTAATTATAAATTAAAACTTATATTGCTATATTAAAACAAGAAAAACACATTCACATATTTTGATATGTTTGAAGAAAAACTGAGGCATTTATTAATGAAAATTATGGTATGGAGGGTTCTTCCTAGCATGTGCTTGACCCTAATGCATAGTTAANATGCTTCATCATGCATTGTTGCCCTAATTATAAATTAAAACTTATATTGCTATATTAAAACAAGAAAAACACATTCACATATTTTGATATGTTTGAAGAAAAACTGAGGCATTTATTAATGAAAATTATGGTATGGAGGGTTCTTCCTAGCATGTGCTTGACCCTAATGCATAGTTAAAAGCCTAAAACTATATATATATATATATATATATATATATAATGTGGCGTTTTCTAGGGGGATCTCTGACTTCATCTCATATAGATACCATGTGCATTTTTAANATGTGGCGTTTTCTAGGGGGATCTCTGACTTCATCTCATATAGATACCATGTGCATTTTTAATGATTAATTAAGTATTAAAAAAGCCTATTAGCAAACAAAAACATAAGAAAAAATAAGCATAATGCCAAATTTGACTGATTAAGCTTTAGATTGATATCGAATTTTGAAACTTTATCTATGACCACTATAAATTAAATAAGTTTAGAAATAAGATTTAATAAATGATTAACGTGCAAAATTTATGGCTCGTTATGTTGCCATAATAATATTTAAATTTATGGTTGTAATTTTTCTTTTTCATTTTCATGTGATATTTTCTGTGTTACCAGCCATCATCTGAGCTAAGAAAATAAATATAAAGGTATACATACTTACATACATAGATATATAGATACATATACATGCATACATACATACATACATACATACATACATACATACATACATACAAACATATATATAGATATATAGATATATACCTATATATGAATGTATGTATGTATGCATCTCTCTCTCTATATATATATATGTGTGTGTGTGTCTGCGCGCGAGTGTGCCTCATATCTCTGCCTGTTGGTTGACATCCTCGATGTAAGACCATTCCGGTCGGGGATTCGAATTTCCTCTGGCATAATTAGCCTTAAAGAGGTGGTACTCGAATTATTAGGCATATTAGGAGTGGTTGGATGCGCCATGCCTTTTTACTATATATATATATATATATATATATATATATTGATGATGACACTAGCTTTTGCAATGAAACTGTCAAATATATTAAGATTTATATCGAATAAATCTGATATTTATGTCAAGAAGAGAAAGACCGTCTCTCTTCATATAAATTTATCCTTGAAAATATTTCAAATTTAGGATTTTTAGGATTGAGGCTCTAATTGATTGTATAAATTTTATGTTATATGTGCATTACAATTTGAAATTCAACATTGGCGTTAATTGGTCAGTAGGCTGACTTGAAGTCATCTGACTAAGGAGATCGGCCGAGTGGCATCTGTGCCATCTAAAGTATGCGTTAGTCAATTTAGGTGTTCGGTCATATGACGATCTTGCTCTGTGCCTATTGGAATGGTCGACCAGGGCGGTCGGTTGTGAGGCGGTAATTCATTTCGGACACGAGGTTAATTGAATGAATGCGATCGATATGTTTTTTTCGTTGAGTGAGTCGTGGCTCATTTTCCATTTGGCTCAAGTCTTACAGGGCTCTCGTCTTGCCTGTCTACTTGGTTCGTTTCTTTGGCTAGATCTCTCAATCTTGCAATGTCTTAGGCGGATTTTGTCGCAACCTAAGTGAAGTATCGACTGGACTCGTTACCGGGATGTTTTACGGCTTACTTTTGGTAAGTTTGGCCACTACCAACTGGGGAACCATTTCCAGAGCTTGAACGTACCTCAGGTTTAGAGACGTGGCTTCGTGCTCTAACTTGAATCTTTAGTTGATTGCTTACCTCCAGAGGAGTCACTTTTATCTTGGTCGTTTATTCTCTTTGAGATCCTTGCAAGTTTTTATAATAATAATAATAATAATAATAATAATAATAATAATATTTAAGTCATTTATATACACACCACATAATTTTTAAATATTTATATATCTAAGAATTAATTTTTGATATTTCAGGTATTTGCTTCTTTCTAGGGCTGTCAAAAAAGCTCGTTGTTCGCGAACAGTTCGTGTTCGGTTCGTCAATGAGTTCGTGTTCGANTATGAATATTTCAAGAAAACATTTGAAAGTGAATTTGAAAAGGAATATAAGGGATATCAAGAT
>JXCR01103239.1:0-11929 GCA_002079205.1 Phalaenopsis hybrid cultivar
TCACAAAGCGTCTAGAGACCCTCTCTACAGACATTGGGGTCGTGTAATAAGAGATGCATGATCTCTACGAGAGGTCGCACTTTTATGCTGAGCAGCACCGACAACACTACAACTACATGAACCAGTATTTTGTTGTTAAGCAGGAGCTATATCGACGCAAGGGGAGGAACACTAGCTCAAATAAAGTCACTTTCCCAAGGCCTCTTTCGTTCTGGATATTTACCAGCGATATTGTGTCGAAAAAGGCAAACAACTTGTCTCCATAACTTCAATTATTAATCGTCCAGTTCACCTAATCTTAGACGTAAGAATATTGCTTTTAAATAATAACACTTAATTTTCAAAATTTCTCTTTAATTTATGAACACTGTCATTGTTAGGTATTAAGTCTTAGATACGAAAAGTAGAGGGTTTTGTTAGGTAATTGACAACCGGCATAATTTTTTTTGTTAAAAATCATGAGATGAATCCTTTAAATCATTTTACAAATGCTAGGGTGTCCCCTAGAAGTACCCCGTTCTATGACCTGAATACAGTGAAAAATGTGCAAGAGTCGCTACACTGGCAATCGAGAATAGTGTCAAATAAGCAAGAGTTTTCATATTATGGACGGATGCTGGTAAAATAGTTAATCCATGAAACTAAGATTAGAATATGATTTTGGAATATATGTACTCTCAAAGATAAATTAATGGAATTAATAGATATCGTGATTCATAGGAAGATAAATCTTGAGTAATTAAAAAACTAAATGGTTTGAAGAAAAGGCTAAAGAGATTGATAATTTAGGTTATAAATTTGGGAATTCTAATAAGCACTAGAAATGGTATAGGTGTAATTATAGATAAGAGTTTGAAAGATAATGTTGTAAAAATAAATAGAATTGGAGAAAAAATTATAACCTTAAAGATTATTATTGATTCTAAGATTTTTAATGTTATAAGTATTTATGCTCCTCAAGTAGGTTTAGATATAGGTTCAAAAGAAATTTTTTTAGATTATTTAAAAGAATTAATACAATATTTGAAAAATTTACCAAACAATTTTATTAGATTCAATTTTTTTTTTAACATCTTAATGGTTATTTCTGATTTGGATTAAAAATTAATTCTCTCGGATAGCACATTGTCACAATCCTATTTAAGAGCTCAGAATTATTAAGGTAGGAACAAACAGTTAGACAATAGTTTTGTATCTGACTAACAACTATAACAATTTAAAACAGTCACCCAAATACTAAAGAGCCATTAAACCAAAAATTAAATACGAAAACAATCTAGATGCAACAATAATTTAAAACAAAATTTGACACAAGATAAAATATTTATAAAATATTAATTTTCGTTTGCTCTCTTTCTTATACAAATATACTCATTTATGTCAGTCATTTTAATGTAATTGGAGTGTTTATTGAAATAAACAACTAAAATAATAGGTCAAATTATACATCAATTCAATGAATAACTTCTTTAATACTATACTAAATTTATATGTAAATGCTTTAACATGAATGCTGAAAGTAAATGATGACTAACATTATTAATTGATTTTATAAAGATTTTAAGTTTTTGCATTTTCTTAAATAGAATCTTTTAAATATTTTCATTTTCTTTTATTTTGGAAGTCAACTTTGGAGAACCATCTCAAAATTTTTATCAAATAAAGTACAATATTTTTATTTCACTTTCCAGGTCTTCTTCATTTATAGTTTCATGCATAAGTGTAATAGTTTCCCCAACTAGTGCTATAAGGGGGTGACAACTATAATTGATTTGAACAAACATTTCGATTGGTTTTCATCTTATAAAGTTAACTTATAATGACATTTTTTTACTTTATTTTTCTTTAACTTGATTCTTCACTTCAATCCTTATTTAATCTGCAATTAAACATGACATTTAGCTTATAAGAATCTTCTCGATCAAAGAATTCAACTACTAAGAAGGTCAGATCCAATAGCTTTGAGAGTCAAACAAATATTAAGTGTGAAAATGATAAAATTTTCATAAGGTCAATCATCTAACAAAATCCAAAATTTTTCTTATGTCTTCAATTAGAACACATAATGGAGAATTGACCGAATCTTAGCCAGAAAACTTCAAGTGAAAATCAGAGTTAGTACTACAGTATCACAGAGGAGGTTTGGTAGTTAGAGGGATAAGTGCCCTATCAAAATTAGACTCAACGGAATGTTCAACTCAAGGTGTTTGAATTATTATAACAAATAGATAAGAACTTATCTGAAGTAATCACAGATATATTTTACATTTCAAAATTTTTAATTAATTGAAGTTTTAATATATAATAATGTATATTGCATTTCATTTTAATATATCATAAGCATAATTTCAGTTTAAATAATTCAGTCTTAGCTATTCATGTATCTTTAACTCATTATAAGTACTAAAGAACCATGAAAGAAATTATCTCACACATGACTTAGAATTGACAGTAGTTGTGTTTTCTTTCAAAATTTGAATGCATTACTTACAGGAGATAGATGTGAAGTTCTTAATAATCACCAAAGTTAAAAATATATATTTACTAAAAATATTTAATATGAGATGGAGATGATGACTAAAATTTCTTAAAAACTGTGACTAAGATATACAATAACATCCAAAAACGCCAAATATTGTTGGAAATGCATTAAACAGAAAATCTTCAAACAATTTAAATTGTTTGATTACTTGGTAAAAATAGTTAATTAAGAATGTGGAAAGACTAAAACTATGAGTGATTGATTGCAGAGATGAGAATGTTATTCAATTGAATCAATGGACATATTAGTCTACTTTAAAAGGCAGAATTCGAGATTCATTGGTCAACTATATTAATATTTAGAAAATCTTAAATCAAATCAGGCTAGGTAGTTTAGAGGAATACATGATAGATGAAAATCAATTACAAAAAATATNATCTTAAATCAAATCAGGCTAGGTAGTTTAGAGGAATACATGATAGATGAAAATCAATTACAAAAAATATTAGGGCAGAATTTATGTTTCAAATATTGATATTTTGAGAAAGAAAATTCGAGAAGCACATTTAGCAGGTTATACAGTACATTTCGTAAGCAATAAAAAGTATGTAGAAAAAAAATATATATTTTTGGTGTCCAGGACCAAAAACAATTGTTACATAAATTGTAACTAAATGTCATACATGTCAATTAGTTAAAGCAAAACATTAAAGATTGGGTGATCAGTTACAAGCATTGCATATTAGAGTANCTAACAAATATATATATATATTTTTGGTGTCCAGGACCAAAAACAATTGTTACATAATTTGTAACTAAATGTCATACATGTCAATTAGTTCAAGCAAAACATTAAAGATTGGGTGATCAGTTACAAGCATTGCATATTAGAGTAAAAAATGGAGAGAACAATAAATTTTATGACTTTTTTGCTTAGATCAAAACAAGGACATAATGTTGCATGCATTGTTTAAAATTGTACAATATATGGCAAACCGTGATGCCTTTTACAAAGAAACCGAATGAAAGTTATGCCTCATTATCCAAAGATAAGGTGTACACCCTAACCAAAGTGAGGCACATCTCTCCTAAAAAATGCCTCAAACTTTTTAGGCTATATGTAATTTTTTAACAAAATTAAAAGCAATATCAATTTACCTCACTTATCAACCTTCACATCTAACAAAATAAAAAATAAAATAAAATTAAAACATATCAATAAAAATTTATGTAATTGAAATTCTAACTATCAATATAGTTATTATTTTAATTAAAATTTTATTAATGATTGTTTATTAACAAGTAGAAGATAACTGAGATTAGATAATGAGGAATGTGAGAATATAAAATCGACTAAGAATAAAGCGTAAGATAAATATATATAATGTTGAAGATTTTAATGAAAATAAATTAAATGATGAGAATAATAGCGGCTTTTAAATTTATAAATTCAAATGTTGATGACTTGCTACATTCTTATTTAAGTGATGGGGGTAGATGAGTGGGAGAGAAAGTTTTATGTTAAATTTATTTTAATTGCAATGCTTTAATGTTTTAATATTTTATTTCAATATCTTAACTTCAATAATTTAATATTTGTATAATCTATTTTATTTCATCATTTCATGTTAGGATATTGACATGTTATTTCTAATTATGCGCACTTTATTACTTTTTTTACTTAGAATATTGTTTTATTGCTTTTAAATATGTTAATAAGTTAGAATATTAATGTGTTATTTCTTACTTCATATTTTATAGTTTATATAATATTTATTAATTTACACAATTTTTTTAAATTTGAAGCTTATGTTTTGCCTCATGAATAAAAAATGCCTCATTACTCAATTAAGCAATTATAAAGCTTGGAACTATATGGATCATTATAAATAGATTGACTGAGTTTGTTTGCACATTTATTGCCAATTACATAGACATATCATGTTAAAAACATAGCAAACTATATATGGATGAGATTATACAACCGCACAGGGTACCAAAACTCATAATTTTAGATAGAGAATGAAAATTTATAGCCACGCTATAGAAAATAATTTAGGAAGCTTTGGGCACAAGATTGGATTTCATTTCACCCTCAAATAGATAGTCAGTCAAAAAAGACAACTAAAATTCTAGAGTATATATAATATTTATATAATTTTGATTTTGGTCGAGAATGGGTATATACCTTTAATAGAATTTAAATATAATGATAATTTTCAGACAATCATTGGAATGGCTTCATATGAAGCTCTTTATGGAAGAAAATGCAAAACATTGTTGTGTTGGTTTGAAACAAAAAAAAAAAATTATTTATGCAGAGTTAGTAGATGATGCTATAAAAAAAATCTGGCTTATCAAATATAAATTAAAAGTTATATTTTTTATTTAGGTGGAGAATGAGAGTCCATATGTCATTAATAGATTTTATATATAATAATAGTTTTCAAGCAAGCATTGGAATGACTCCAAATAAAGCTCATTATGGAAGAAAAAGCATCACCGTTTTGTTAGGTTTAAACAGGAGAAAGAAATTAATGTTACAGAAATATTAGATGATGTTACAAAGAAAATCAAACTGAATAGATATAGATTGAAAGCTGTTCAAGATAGACAATTAAAAAATTATGATACTAGCCACAGAATAGTGAAATTTGATGTTAGAAAGTATATTTTTATCAAAATCAATCTAATGAAGGGTGTGCAATGTATTTAAATGATAGAAAATTTGAATCCTCGACATACACAATCATATGTAATTGTTGAAAATTTTAAAAATATAGCTTATAGATTTGGCTCTACCAACACACAAGCAAAAGTACAAAAAGTATTTTATATCTCTATACTTCGAAAGAACATTGATGATGAATCCAGTGAAGTTATTGAGGACTCAATTGATATACAAACTGATTGACCTATATAGAAGAACCGGTTAGGGATTTTTTATTTGATTCAAAAATAAATTCTTTTCATTGAAAATTATCAAATATTAATATTAATTTTTACTAAATAATGTTATAAATTGAAGAGTAGAGAATGAAATCATTGACTTGGAAGAGGAAAAATAAAGCAATTGAGATGCATCTTTTAAATTGTAATTCTTATAATTTTATAAGAAATCAAAGTTAGAGTAATTTATTTTTCAGGACCTTGATTGGAGAATAATAATAGATTTGGTAGAATTGACCTGAGATAGAACAACTAAAAATAATTTTTAATTGTGCAAAGAAAAAAAAGGCGGAAGACCAAGGTATGAAACAAATTAAAGAGAAATTTTAAAGATTAAGCGTTATTCTTTAGAAACAATATCCTTAGTTTAATGATTCTGTGAAAAGAAAAATGGTTAATAATGAAATTATGGAGATAAAAAATGCTCGTGAAAAATATTGGCATAATTATCAAGATATAAAAATTATGTTATCAAGTTTGTTAATGATCATGTAAGACTAAATTCTTAAAATTTTATTTTACAAGAATAGATTAATTAAATAAAAGTAAAAATAATTAAAAATTATTTAATTATAATACATTAATTATATGCTAAATAACATATTTAATTATAGATTAAAAAAGGATTTAAGTGAAGAAGCAAGTTAAAAAAAAGAGAGTCAAATTAACTTAATAAGGTAGCAGTGAGGTGAGTAATTACTTTATACCTGTACTAAATTTTTTATATTTAAATTATATTCATGTTTCCAAGGATTTATGTCATGACAGAATAGATAAATTAAATCAACGTTTAATATTTTTGAATGATTTCAGACATTGCACTTCCACTAAAATTTGAATACATATTTCAATTGATTAGAAGAGAAAAAATCAAGATCAACCGAAATCACTGTTTAAGTCAAGTATAGGAATCGCCCTTTTTTGGTTCTAGCTAAGGGCACTATTGTACATGTGGAATAAAATGAAAATGGAAAAGGTATAGAAAGTGAAATGGAAAATGGCGTACTTTAATTGGTATAAATTTTTAAATGATAATTCTAGGATAACTGCTCAAGTGAAATACAAAAGAAAATATTTATAAGATCCTGGTTAAGGAAAAATATAAATGTTTAAAATCTTACAAATAATGTTAATCATCATTTTCATTTAACATTCATTTTAGAGCATTTGCATATAAATTTATAAAAGAGTAGAGCTATAAGTATTCACTATGTTATTGTAAAACTCAACTTATAGAACTATTTATTTTTTAAAAAAAAATCATTACATTAAAATGAGTGATAGGAGACATAATATTTATAGAATAATAAGAGCAAATGAAATTGGGTATTTTGAAATCGTTTTAAAATGTGTTAAGTTTATTTTTATTTGTTGCAGGTAAATTATTTTTATTGTTAAGTTTGGAAGATGTACTAGATATTTTATGATTTAGTGACTCCTTAGTACTTCTTGATTATTTTAATTTTTTGTGATTTTTAAACAGATATGACACTACCATCCGACTATTTATTCTTGTCTTAGCTCCAGACCAAGTCATGACAGAAATTGAGGTGTGAGGATCGAAGGCATAGAAATATCAAAAGTTTGAGCTGCAAACATTGGATCTTCCTAGATGGTTGAGACCAAGCACTTGATTTTGCTCAAGGAAGATGTGAAGATCCTGCTAAGGCAGGCTTGTAAGAGACTTAGGCATCATAAGGAGAGGACTAAACGGGGCTCCATTTCACTCGCATTCCTTTGACATGTTACCTTTTTTTTTTTAAGTTCCATGTGCCTATTCGTATGGCGATTAGAGTTTGGTAAATGTCAGAACCAATTTATACTAAAGCGACTTTGACATAATTTGGAAGTGTTGGGCATGTTTCAGAGTATGCCGGACTTATATCTATGTCTAACATGGACACAAAGGTATTTAAAGTGTCAATGCTTCGTAGCAGATATCCATTTTCCATTTCACAAATGAAAACTCATGAATCCATCTATAATTTTTACCCAAATTATTTTTCAACCAAACTTAAATTTGTCTACTGCAATTAACAAACTTTTAGCCTCGAATTATTCTTTTTTCAATCAAAAGATTGAAACATGAGCAAATTTAGTTAAAGGTTAAATAGTTTTAAAAAAAAATTGAAATCTTTTAAGACATTTATATTAGTGCAACAAATAAAAAAAAAAAATTAAAAAAAAACTTACAGCTTGCTTTTCTAGGCTATACCTATTCGTCACTTCCTGAAACCGTGCCAAAGCCTGCAAATGAATTCGTTAGAAAGAAAAAGTTCTTATAAGATCAATTCAAATTGAGGTAATTCACTTTTCTGTATTCTGTTTCAAACTGTCGAAGGTCATTTCTCTTTGCTAAAATTTGTGCCTCAATCTCCATCAGCATCCGAGTGGAATCTTTATAAGAACTTGCGCACATTGCCTCTATTGCATAAGTAGCAGGCTTAAAAAAATTGTCACCTAAAAAAACAGAATAAAAGGCCAGCAAAATTAGACAAAAAGCTGTTTAATTAATGGAAAAGCCTAAAAAAAAGGTAACATCATTAGAGCTGACCCCAAAATAGTTGGGATAAGGCTAATGATGATGATTATTAGTGCTGACCATAAACTGCAAAAATATGGGTGCCAGGTTTTAGTTCAGAAACTTCGCATGGCTGGAGACCTTCCAACCTTTTGAAAAACGCAGCATCTGGGTCTTTCGCCATAGCTAACTGTAAATCAGAATTCTAAAGTCATAAAAACCTCAAAACAAAATCCATGATTATTCCAATGGTACAGTATCACAAACCGCATTCACTGCAGAGTCCATGCGGTACACCTGGAAATGTAAAAAGTACATCCCTGCTGAAGTAAACTTGCCAGTCTTTTCACAGTCTTCCTGCAATCAGTACTAATACCAAGTCATTTAATGATCTTCTCTTGCAACTGACCAGTAAAGTGATAGAACAAGAGGCCACTTTAAAGATGAGGGAAAATTATATACGTAGCACACATTTTTTATGTATTTACATATCTAACACCTAAAATTTCATATTTAGGCACATTAGGGCTTTGGAGCTTTAAGCAAGTGCATGAGAAGTTGGATTTCACTTTTAAAAAGAGGTAATAGTGATTTTTCTATGTGATATTAAAGATTTGATTTCTATGTGTAAATATGAAAGTTTGGGTGATACGTAAAAATTGTCTACTATGCATGTAAATGCCCCAAAGAAATAATGAGCATTGTTTACTTTAACCTCGTAGAATCCATCCAAGCAGAAAAATAGAAAAGATGAGTAGAATATATGAAACAATAAAATCCTACAATGCAACCTTCTTATGCAGTCACCAAAATTAAATAAGCAAAAAAAAAAAAGACACAAGAATCCACCATAGTCACCTGTAATGCTAAGCCATAACCACCATTTGTCTCTTGTTCGAAGTACAGAAGCTTTACGAATAACAAACCAGGTCAGTAAATCTAATAATTGAAAGCACAAATTAGTAGAACAAAAGAACAATTAATGGCAAAGCAATAGACAATAGTGAAATTATTGCTAAATGTTGGTTAAAGTAGAAATTAATTCAGGAATTATCATACTTTAAATTTACTTTGCGCAGAAGATGAAACTCTGATTACTATCCCTGACTGTGCTTGCTGCTCGTTAATAGTAACACCAAAAAACTGGGCAGATTGTTTGTCGACCTGTAAGAAGGTAGGTGGTTGAAAGAAGAAAAAAGACAGAAATTCAATGAAAAAGAAAACAAAATGTTCAAAACACCTTTCCACTAAATGATGTCCCAAGAGGAAGAGGTCTAACAGTAACAGTTCCATTTAAAGCTTCTTCAAGTACAGCCGCAGAGACTGATGTCTTTATAGGAACACCCAGTTTACTGCATATTTTAAGAGCAATATATAAGCATCCAAATCCCCGGATTTGTAATGAGAAAAACAAATAAGATGGCATGGCTATCCCAACTATTTAAAAGTGTATAGTGAATCCTACTCTAGCCATTCCCTTCATTAAATTTTGAAAAAAAAAATAGGAGTATAACAATCAATTCTATTTTCTGAAATCAAATTAAAATCTTAGAGGTCACCTGAATAATGCTGCAAACATTGTGTTGACAGTTCCAAGATTTGATAGATCAATCTCCATATCCATAGCATCGTGTTCTAAAGCCTATGAAAAAGACTTAAAAAATTCAGCTAAATACAGAAATGAAGAATTGCAGTGAAAGCAAAAGCTAGAACCATCAAATACATAACATTTTGCATGGCTGGTACGCTAGATATGACCAAATTTCGAGAAATATAGCAGTTAGACTCGTCATGCAAGAAGTTGCTCGTTAAGATGCAAAATGAGGAAGTATGACATATCATTCTTATCATCCATTTATAGATAGATACAATCCGCATGATCATCATTTAAATTTAGAAAGAGTTTAAACTTCAATTCATTGTGCAAATATGGAAAGAAATCTTGCTCCCCTAAGGAAAAATTAACACGATCATCTTCAATCAAGGGTGGAACAATTAACTAAGAAATTGATAATCTCAAGCAATAAGATAAAATGACCGCCTCCATATAATCATGGTTAAATTTTACATATTTGGAGGCATGCTTGGACAATTCCATCTAAACAACTTTTGCTCTCTACCTTCCATAAAAACTAGAATGCAAAGTAAGTTCTGGATACTTTTAAATTGAAGAGGTGGGTCGTCCTCAAACGAAAGCGGGATCATGTCCCACACTTGAACAATTCTATGCGACCCGCTGCTTCACCTAGACCGGACCAGTCAAGGTTTGCTCCCTTCCGAGGAGTTGATCGGTCTTCTTCATGCTTGGGCAATTCCATCTAAACAACTTTTTTCTACCTTCCATCAAAACTAGGATGCAAAGTAAGTTCTGGAAACTATAAAATTGAAGATTGACGTGGGTCGTCCTCAAACGAAAGTGGGATTGTATCCCACACTCGAACAATTCTATGCGACCCGCTGTTTCTCCTAGACTGGACCAGTCAAGGTTTGCTCCCTTCCAAAGAGTTGATCGGTCTTCTTGGGTCACTCCTAGTTATCCTCTTATTATATATTCATATTCCTAATGTTTTAGGTTCAGTCTTTTTTTGTGTTTTGTATGGGGACAGCCGCCAACGTCCTTCTTCCGTTCGAGGGTTTTATCTTAAGGTTCCGGGTGGTGCTTCGATTGTATCTTAGTCTCCATGTGGTGTTTACCCTTCCCCAACTCCTCTACATCCCTCCCACTTTGCTGCCATGCAACACTCCTCGCTGCAGCCACCCCAGCAACAGCCCTTCTGTAGTTTTCCAGCAGTTCCTTGCAGTCCAGTCCTCTTTCATCACTCCCCCCCGCTCAGGACAGCCTTTCTTTTGCTGTCCAGCAGTCCGCCGCATCCCTCATCACCGTTACAGCCCTCCATTGTTGCTTTCATTGCCGCTCCAGCCCTCCCTTTTCGCTGCCTCGCTACTCCAGCCCTCCCCTTTGCTGCCATGATCCTGAGTAGCTGTCATGTACCCGAGAAGCCATTGTCTTATTGTTATCAGCTTGCCAACAACCTCATCCACCATCCCACCACCTTCCAAACCCTCGTAGATCACCACCACCACCCTAAGATCCACCCTAGTTTGAGTTGATATTGTCATTTGTCTCTTTTCAGATTTCGTGCGTGTTGTTATATTTTCCCTTTCAAGTGTGTGGTGGAAACCACTTATTTGCTCTCAGTAAAAATATATTCTTTTGTTTATTGGGGTTTGGGTTAAATCTGATATCATTTGGTATCAAAGCTAAACTAACCTAAGTCTTAAAAATGTATGTATGTGCATGTATATACACACACACATACATATATACACACATATCTACACACACACACATATATATTAATAGAAAATTTTATTGAATTGGGACTCCTGGTTTAGAAATTTAGTTTGAAGGGAAATAGGAGTAAATGAAGAGCACAAACTAAGAAATGAGATTGACCAGAGTAAAATTCGGTAAGATAAGTTTGAGTTTATATTATAATTTGATTAATGAATTATAAATATATAATGAATAGCAAAATAAAGTTAATTAGGATTTCATCAAATAAAGCAAGCGACAGAAATTAAAACTCAAATAATGTAGTTAATAATTAATTAAAATAATTTGAATGAATTAAATTTTAATAATATGAATATCATGTCTATTATAAGAAAGTTTTAGAAGAGTCGAGATCAACCCAAAACTAAGAACAAATAAATCATTATCGACGTGAGTGCTCTTACTCTTAAATTTATATTAATATTTTGTTTCTTCTCAAACAATTGCATTAATAGTTATTGATATTTATAAATTCATTTATCAAATTATTCTAATTTATAAGCTCTCATTTTTATTGGTTATATCTGAAAGGTAGGCTTCCTCATAGTAAAACTTATATCATGTTATTTAAAATACATATATTATATTGTATGTCGTAAGATAAGCATATGAATTATATATATATATATATATATATATA
>JXCR01103239.1:11937-60792 GCA_002079205.1 Phalaenopsis hybrid cultivar
ATATATATATATATATATGCTTTTATGTGATGTAATCTTCATTTATGATACTAGCGATGGAAAGCTAAGGTACCTGTGCACGTAAATAAAATAGAAATTTAATATTGAAGTAGCTTAATTGGAACAAATTTTTAGACGTTGCTCCTTTGATGACAATATAGACAGAATGGTATAGATATGCTATTAATATAGTAAAACCCATTAAATAGCATGAATTATCGTAACTAGTCATATTCAAAAACTATCAAATGTTTTATATTGGTTTATTAAAAGCTTAAACAGCATGCATATTGTTTTCTTTCTCATTATATTGTCGCAGTTTACGAGTGTGAGTACTTATTGGTTTTGATTAGCTCATTGTTGCTTTAAACTAACTTTTCAAGTGTAATTAACTAATTAAAAAATGAACAATAGAAGAGAATATTTATAAAAGACATGGATAATCTGAGATGAGGTAAATTTAATTGTAGTTATTTAATTTAATTTTTTTTGTGACACTTTCATTTATTGAATGTCAGTTATAAAAATGAATATAAAATATTTATTTCTCATCTTCTGACCGTCTATACAAACTTTGGACATGTAATGACATTTTAGGTTTATTTTTTATGTCTTGCATCGATATAGTTGTCAACATCTCTTCTTCCCTTCAAGGATTGTACTATAGGGTTCTAGGCAGTGCTTCGACTATATCTTAGTCTCCAAGTGGTGTTTACCCTACCCTAACTCCTGTGCATCCCTCCTGTTTTACTTCTACGCATTCCTCCTCGCTAAGCCGACCCGACAATAGCCCTTTTTTTGTTTTCCTGTAGTTCCTAACTATTCATGCCTTTTTCCCTCGTTGCACCCAACCAAGGCAGCCTTCCTTTGGCTATCCGACAGTCCACCGCATCTCTCATCACCGTTCGAGCCCTATATCCTTGCAGTCATTGCCATTCTAGCTTTCCCTTTTCGTTGGCTCGTTGTCCAGCCCTCCATCTTCATTGTCGCTACCGTTCTAGCCTTTGCTTCCATTATCTCGGACAGCCATGCCATGTCGATATCTGTCGTGAACTTACTGTCCGAACTCCAAGAAGCCCTTGCCTTGCTATTTTCAGCTTGTCAACCACCTCATCCACCATCCCACCACAATCCAAAACCCCGTCGATCACTGCTGCCACTCTGAGAAGTACCCTAGTTTGAGTTGGTGTTGTCATTTGCCGCATTTCGGATTTTCGTGTGTTGTTATATTTTCTTTTTCGAGTTTGTTGGTGGTAACTACTTATTTGCTTTCAGTAATAATGTTTATTTTTTCTTAGAAAATAAAAATAATAAATCATAAACATTTTAGACATTCCCTCTCCCTTGATGAAACTATAGAGTAATGTGTATTTTAATGCCTATAAATAAAGAGTTTTATTAGAAAATTATAATGGTTTTTTTTTTTTTGAAATGTGGGTTAAAATTATATTAGGTGTTGCTTGCATGTGATGAAAAGTGAACCTTTGTGGATTTCACCTGTTAATGTGTTAGAGAGTTTACTAGAAATATTATCTGTATCTCATTTTACCTTGTAGTTCTTAGGAAGAATGCCATTACCTTGTGCAATATTATATTATTCATGTCATGGGTTGCTCAAATTTCATCTCTATCNCATTTTAATGCCTATAAATAAAGAGTTTTATTAGAAAATTATAATGGTTTTTTTTTTTTTTTTTTGAAATGTGGGTTAAAATTATATTAGGTGTTGCCTGCATGTGATGAAAAGTGAACCTTTGTGGATTTCACCTGTTAATGTTTTAGAGAGTTTACTAGAAATAATATCTGTATCTCATTTTACCTTGTAGTTCTAGGAAGAATGCCATTACCTTGTGCAATATTATATTATTCATGTCATGGGTTGCTCAAATTTCATCTCTATCAAGTGGTATCAAAGCTAAATACTATGGACACCAAAAAAATATTATGAAAAGTTTGATGACTTCCTCCTCTCATCATAATATTTGNATTCTTAGGAAGAATGCCATTACCTTGTGCAATATTAAATTATTCATGTCATGGGTTGCTCAAATTTCATCTCTATCAAGTGGTATCAGAGCTAAATACTATGGACACCAATAAAATATTATGAAAAGTTTGATGACTTCCTCCTCTCATCATAATATTTGTTTATGCAATTAGCTGTGCTTCCCAAATTCTCCCTCTTGACTCCATTTTCTTTACAAAATTTTGAATTTTCTTTATCATCAATCTTACAATGAAATAGGAGCTTGAAGACCATCTTGGATTAATTTTTAGTGAGTTGCAACCACATTTGGAATTTCATCTAATAAGTCAATTTGTCTGTCTTTCATTTTGTAGAGTTCCACTTGGCCTTTTACAAACTTTTATATGCTTCTTCCCTTTAAATCATAAGGGAAAATTTAGGAAATGATGATTAACTGGTGTTGATTCTTGATGACTTTCAACCCTTCTTGAAAATTTGATTGGGATGAATAACTTAATTCTTTTAAGTTGAATTAAGAAATTATCTTAGTTTGCTTCCAATTTAATTACTTTCTTATTTTTGCCTTCTTAGTTTTTGCCTGTAACCTATGATGTGATGACATTCCTAATTAAGAAAGTGCAGTGTAGAACGTAAACACTACTCTGACACATGTGAGACATGAGATAGAAGTGTCTAATTTAAATAATATTTAAAAAAATGACATACGTGTCGTAAATTAATGAATTACAATTTTTTAAAAATATTTTTAAACATATCATTTTAAAATTAAAATTTTAAAGAAATTATTCTGTTTTTTTATTTAATCCTAAACATATCTTAATATAATACAAAACAATTAATTTTTACTTTTCTATGTCATAAACTAAATAATATTTATGAATCTTAGTTTTTTGAAAGTTAATGTTATTAAATTTCTTATTTTCTCTTTTTTATTAATATCAACATTCTCTTTATTTATTTTTTATCTATTTTTTTTTTAATTTATATTTGGAAAATTTAAATAAAAATCACTCAATTCTTATATAATTGCATATCTAAGGCTGATAGGTTGAAGACAGGGTGAAGCTCGCCGATGACGAGCTAGGTGCATTGGAGGGGGTGCAACGTGAAGAGGAGCTACAACAAGATAAAGCAAAGAGAGGAAGGGAAGGAAGGAGAGAGATGACAGAGCTGGGCTGCCAGAGTTTGTCGGTCGGAGAGTTAGCCAGCAGAGAGAGCTTGCTAGACGGGATAGAACATATGGGAGAAGGGTGAAGAGCTTGAGGCATGTGGAAATGGGAGGAGCTTCAACTGAGAGAAAGAATCTCTTATCAATTTTGTTGTTGTTAAAGATAATTAATGGAGTGATATATTTGTAAATATTAAATTTTAGGTGTGAAATATGTAAATTTGAATGTTTTGTGCGCTATGCATGTAAATTCTCGTAAACAAAATTGTAATCAAAATATGCAATCAAGTCATGAAGTATTTAGATTTAACTTTTTCCTCCATAAAATTAAGTAGAAATATGTACATGATGTTTATAAATGAGAAGCGGATTGTATTAGGAAATCATGTTGGCTTGCATGCAAGGAAAGGTGAAGCTTGGTAAATTCCTCTTATAAGAGTTCATTGCTAAGTCATTAAAAATATTATTTATATCACCTTTCAATGTTATTAATCGTAAGAGAATATTATTATCTATTTACCATTTGTCGTGTTCTATCATTCATATGATGGGTAGCTCACGTACAAATCTCCAACAAATAGTGAGGGAAAAAAAGCACAGTAAAAAAACAAAAAAAAAAGACAATATATATAATTTGAAAAGATTATTTTGCCTACATCACAAGAAAATAAAGAAACATTATCATTAGTATAAAAACGGGCACATTATTGTTTTTCTTACACACTTCTTTTATCTTTTAGAAGAAAAAGCCATATATATTTTATCTTGGAATCAATATTGCAATCTTGCAAGGGTTTATCAAACTCAAGCTACATCAAAAATGATAATAAATAATAACATTTCCATACTTCTATTTTAGTGATTATTTTAATTTTTTAAGAAAAGTATTGACTAACTAACATCAGTACTACAACATATTATGCCAATAGTAGACAAGGTATTTTTATAATCGATAAAAACAACTTCATAGAAGTACCAACCAAGGTATAGATTTATTCTACTTAACCTTTTGAGTATTAGGATCATACTAAATCATTATCAACAAAGCCCATGATCTCATGTAACCATTATCAAATACCAATGAGGTGACCAAAATACCTTTAAGTATTCCATAATCTATTTCACTACCTCCAAATGCTTCTCTCTTGATTTTAAATACTCTCGCTACATGGATTCTATTTATATCTATTGTGTGCAATATCGTGCATCAGAGAACCTACATAAATGAATTAAAATTTTAGGCCACATGAATTATTTCCCTATTAGTTTTAGGTAATTGAAGCATTAAGGATCCAAAGTGGCAAATCAATGAATGCTTACAATTTTTTTCTTTATTATTGTAAATTTGTGACTTAATATGATCAAAAAGAGAAAACTTCAATGCACAACCAATCTATCATGAGAAATTCTCTTCTCGAGCCTTTTTTTTTTCCTCTCGAAGTCCTTCATATCAAACTCCATTAACAATTATTACTTCAATTTATTTATGTCATTAATATTTAATCTTGCAACTAACATGTCATCTGCATATAAAAAGAAGATGCTATACTAACATATATGATTTAACAACCATAATTTGCATTACATCTAGAAAAACTAAGTTGATGCATAAATCAATCAAAATTTCCAATTCCACTAAAAAGAGTCCCTTTATCTATACAAAATTTTATCTAATTTGCAAATTTGGCTTTGTTTCTAAGAATTTCAATGCATCCAATTTTCACCATATAGACATCCTCCTTTAAAGCACCACGAGAAAAGTTGTTGAAACATCTAATTGCTTAAATATAAGCTTTGCATTTTATTACACTAAACAAAAGAAAAAAATGTTGGATTTTTTAGGATGATTTTTTTAGTATCTTCTATTATTAGTATTTTCTATTTTTAGGACTCAAAATTATTAGTATGTTATAATTATTGTATCATTTTTTTATTATGGGGAGTTATGGCGGATTTTATTGCTTTTTAATGTGGGAGTCATCCCCTCTATTAATCATGTAATCATTTTATATAAAATTGAGAAGGAATAAATGTTTTTGCCGAAAACCTACCTTATATCAGGGCAGGTTGTCCCTTCAAAAATGCATCAAATATAGCTGGTTGTTAGCAGGTTCTACTTGTGAGAGCCTTCGCGTCGTGTTGCTTGTGCTTCTCCAAGATTTTCTAGATGCCATCGCCTTCGTGACAAATGTGGTCGTGATACAGTCGCAATCTACAATTGTATATCAGAATTCAAAGACATGTCTACTCACACTACAGTCGCAATTAGAACCAAGGAAGGCAATGACTGGATCGCGGCTTCATCTCCTCGCAATACAGTCGTGATTAGAGGCAACAGAGAAGTCAAATACGGGATCACAACATTTGAGGGATCTGGATATGCTTCCACTCGGTTTTGACATCGCATCTTTCTCAAAATCTTGTCATCAAAGCTCTAGACGTACCAGGACATAGAGGATTTTAGCTTTCGCTTGTTGTCTTCGTCCTTTGAGATCGAAGATGCTTCTCAGCACGAGGCTTCTTTCCAGGAAAGGCTTTCGCCACAACCTCTGTGTTCTTTCTCTTTTGCCATTTTGTTTTATTGGCGAAAGCTTCTTCTCCGATGATTTCTTCCTTGTCCCCAGCGCCATTGGAATTTGTAATTTGAGAAATGAGTACTTTTCGTTCCTCCTCTAGTTTTCACAAAGAATGCTTCCATTCTTGAGTGTCGTGAACCAAAAAATCGAATTGAATCGGAAGTTGACCCATCAAATACTCAATCTGTTTTAACCCCTTCGGCTTCTCGGTTAGAGCCATCTCTGCCAACTTCTCAACTCAGCTTTAAACGCTGAAATAACTCAAATTTTCAAACTTTTCACTTCTCTCCTCTAATGTTGTCGTATAAATCAGTGATCAGTGCACCCAAAAAAATTCTACCTTTCCACTGATTGCAGTAAATCACAAAATCAATCTGCCCTACCCATGGTGATGCAAGCATTGCAAGAAAATTTTTGCACACGAAGGAAACATGTTGGAAGATTCATAACAAACAAGCAAATTGAAAACCAAAATCTAAAAATGAATGTTGGGCCTATCAATTAAATGCTGATGAAACTTAAGAGTCTTCTACCAACTCGAATGCAATATCTTTCATCAAGGAGCAACTAGAACATCTGCACAAGTTGTTTCAATCTCCAAAGTTGTCACCGGCTCCATCCTGTTCTTCAATGCATAAGAGTCCTGTTCTTCAATGCATAAGAGTAACTCTCTAGCCACGACATTGTTGGTTGTAACCCTAATTTTATTCATTCTTGGATAATTGGTTATGGTGCAACTATTCATATGATTGATTGTTCTAATTGTTTTCAACTTATAAACCTTGTTCAAGCAATAAAATTGTCAAAATTATTGATGGTACCCTCTCGGTAAATGTCATGATAAGAACTGTTAAACTCACATCGTTGTTAACCCATCATGATGTGCTCCATCTTCCCAATTTGTCTTGCAATCTATTATCCATTAGCAAAATTATATTTGATTATCAATATCAAATTAATTTATACTCTTCTTGTTGTGAGCTTTAAAAATTGACCACTTGGAGGAGGATTGACCGTGTAAAGGAAAAGAATGGATTGTTATTTTCATGATGGACTTTATTCGAAGAGACAATGTCAACGTACATAAAATTCTAGTTTTGTTTCTAATGACAATGATGTCATGCTATGACATTATTGGTTAGGTCATCCTCGTTTTCGATATTTAAAATTCTCATTTCTCAATTTGATTCAAAATTAAAATTGTCATCTTTATAATGTTAAGTCTTTTAGTTTGTCAAATATCATCGTGCATCTTGTCCTCCCCAAATTTACAAACCACTATACAATTTACCGTGATTCATATTGACATATGAGGTCCTTGTAAAGATCTTGCACTCTGAAAAAAAATAATTTACTTTATTTACTGATGATCACACAAGATTAAGTTGAGCGTATTTAACGAAAAAAAATCTAACATAGTTTTGTTCCTAAAGTAATCTGACACACAAGATTAATTTAAATTCTAATTTTGTTTATAAAAACAACGATGTCATGCTATGAAATTATAGGTTAAGTCATCCTAATTTTTTATATTTAAAATTCTTATTTCTCAATTTATTTCAAAATTAAAATCTGTGATCTTTATAATATGAAGTCTCTTAGTTTGTCAAACATCATTGTGAGTCTTCTCTTCCATAAATTTACAAACAAACTACACATTTTAAATTGAAGTGGAAACAATATTAAAAAATTTTTACACTGGTACAAAAAGAACTTCAAAAACATATTCAAATTTTGTGGAGTGATAATGACCGAGAATATTTTAAAAAATTTTTGGGACAATTTTTTTAAAAATAAATAGTTAATCAAAGCTCTCGTGTTGATACCTCACAACAGAATCGTGTGGTTGAAAGAAAAATAAAATATTTATAAATAATAACTCGGGTATTAATATTTATAAATAAGGTGCTAAAATATCTTTGGAGTGAAGTTGTTTTTGCTGTTTCATTCCTTATTAATAGAACATATAATAATGTTCTGAACTTTGAAACAACTTCTGATGTTTTTCAGAAAATTTACCCAATAAATCAACTTTCTTTATAATCAAAATTATAATTAAGAAAAAACTTGAATCCCGAGCCATAAAATATATATTAGTTATGCTCCAACCCAAAAGGATATGCATGTTTTGATCCTATTTCTAAAAAAAATATTTGTTTCTATAGATATCACCTTTTTTGAATTACAACTCCTTTTTTCTTCGCATCTTCAAAGGGGAGGAGCAAAATAAAGATTCACATACTGGCTTACGATTTAGATCTTCTTATAGTGTCATCTCACAATGTTCAAAATCCTATAAAAACTAGCAAAGAGGAAACAGAAAAGAAGAAATATGATATTGGTACAATTTGAGATTGTCTACTCGTGACGAAGAAAGAGTCTACAAATCATTTGCACTGCTCAAAATCCATGAATCAACCAGATAATGTCCTCACTGAGTATTTTATCCCATGATCAGTCCACTTCATCTTCAAATATTGAACTTGAGCTAGCCCTAATATGAAATTTAATAATTCCAGTCATCCCATTGTTGCTTGTAAAAGAGAGAGGTCTTGCACCAAATACCCATTCTCATTATACGCTACAAAAATTTCTCACTCATTTTTCGGGCTTTTACAACACATTTGTCTTGTATGAAGATTTCTAATCTTGTGAAGGATGCTCTGGAAGTTCTTAAGTGGAAGAAGTCTATCTTCAAGAGATGAAAACTCTAGAAAAAAATGGCATTTGGGAATCAGTTGATCTACCTAAAGGAAAGAAGACGATGCAAATGAGTGTTTACAGTCAAACATAATTTTGATGGCTCTTTAGACGGTACAAAGCTCAACTGTTTTTCAAAAGATTCATTCAAACCTACAACATTAATTACTTCACATTAGCCCCAGTAGCAAAACTAAACTCTGTAAGAGTTCTGTCAATTGCAGAATCTTAACTGGTCCCTTTAACAGTTATAACACATGCATTCTTAGTGAGGACTTACAGGATGAAGTTTAAATGGATGCAACTTAAAGATTTAGTGAAAAATTTGGCCAAATGATGTGTAAACTAAAAAGGTCGTCACACAAGTTGAAGCAGTCACTTAGAGTGTGGTTTGAGAAGCTTAAATTGTTAGTTAAAGGTCGAGGATACACAAGGGCAAGATGTCATTGTAGATACATATACTGATTGTATATGTGAAAAATATAATTCTCACCAGAGATAAGGTATATGAAATCAACTCGTTGAAAAATTCCCTATCATCAGTTTTTTAGATCAAGGAATTAAAATCTGTGAGATATTTTCTTGATATGGAGGTTGCTAGATCGAAGAAAGGGATTGTTGTTTCCCAATGGTATGTTCTTGACCTTCTAAGGAAAATATGGATGAGTGGTTGTAGGATTGCAGACACTTCAGTTGATCCCAATCAAAAACAGGAAGAAGAGGAGGGCAACCCAGTAAATATAGCTCGATATCAACAGTTGGTGGGAAAGTTGATATACTTGTCACATACACGGCTAGATATCACCTTGTTATAAGTTTGGTAAGTCAATTTATGCATTCTCCATCGAAAAAACAACTTAAAGTAGTTAACAGGATTGTCAAATATCTAAAAAGTACACCATGTAAAGGTTTACTTTTTCAGAAAACCACACAACAGAACATCAAGGCATACGATGATGCAGATTGGCAAGGCTCAATTGTTGACAAGAAATCAACGTCCATATATTGTACTTATGTCTAGGGAAATCTAGTTGCATGGTGAAGCAAGAAAAAAAATGTGGTGGCAAGAAGTAGTGTTGACATAGAATATCAAGTTATGGCTATTCAAGCATGTGAGATGTGATGGTTGAAGAGAATTATTAAAGAGCTACAGATCCCAAAAAATATGTCAATTAAATTGTGTTATGAAAATAAAGCTGTTATAAGCATTGTAAAAAATCCAATGCAACATAATCGCACAAAACATGTGAAGATTGTTAGACACTTCATAAAATATAAGATTGATTGTGGAGCTATTTGCATGTCTATCGCTCTGACAGCACAAGAAATACAAATATCTTCACCAAATGACTTTTTAGGCCTAATTTTATGTTCTTTGTAAGTAAGTTGGGAATGATAGATATCTATACTCTAACTTGAGGGGAAGTGCTGGATTTTTTATGAAGATTCTTTTTAGTAGCTTCTATTATTAGTACTTTCTATTTTTATGATTCGGAATTATTGGTATGTCATAATCTTGATTTCATTCTTTTATGATGAAGAGTTATGGCTGATTTTATTGCTTTCTTAACGCGGGACTCATCCCCCTTTATTTATCTTGTACTCGTTTTTTATGAAATTGAGAAGGAATAATTATTTTTGTACTCTCAAAACCAATAAAAACAAATTAAAATCAATACCTTCCTTTCGATAGAATCCTTTCACCACAACATTGTTCTGCATCTTTTATCTGTCAGATGCTTTTTCCATCTTGAAAATTAATTTATTCTACAATTTTCCTCTTATCCTTTAGTACCTTAATTAATATCCAGGCATCCTTTTTATATTAGGAGTCCATCACCTTTTTTATTACAAGCTCTCCCAAGAGAATCTTCAACATACATTGCTACTTCAAAACCCGATTCACCAACATCAAGAAGTAATAAACAATTTAAGGAAAATATTTTTGAGTAGTTTTAAAAAATAATTGAGATTTCTCAGCTCAATCATAGGCTTGCTTGGCTCTATATCTCGATGTTGTAAGTCATTTGATTACTATATTGTACATCATCTTCAAAAACGCATCTCAACTTTACCGGGTTCACTTGTGCAGGCATGCTTCCTGGTATTGCTAAATTTAAATTTGAGCATGATAATTTCAAGGAATTCAGTAATTCTACTTGTGAATATCTTCAATGTTTTTCATCCAAAAATCTATATATAAAATCATTAACTCATTTCTAATGAAATGACACTAATAGATTTGGGGTAAAGCTCATATATATCAATCTAATCATTATGGGCATAAGAAAGATAGCCAAAATCCTTCAAATTCAAAAAGTTTAACTCTTCGACAATCCAAATGTTTTATGTAATTTATGATATAAAATAATTAAAGATACCGTATTAGTTAGATATAGGTCAGCACTAATGAAGTCCATCTTGGATAACAACAAACTTGTAGCCCTTTCATTTAAGTGTTTTTTATCCTCTCCAATAATGCACAAAATTCGCCATACTCTTGGCTGTCATGCTCTCCTCAAATTATCTTATCTCAAGCACTTTATCTTTACACCAAATTCTATCTCAACCCGAATTTCCATCTATTGAAAACAAATAAATTAATTAATTTTATTTTTTTAGAAAATGAACCCATGTATTTATAGTGGAGTCATTGATAAAAATAACAAAGCAATGAAAGCCACCAAAGAGATACCAATAAAGATGGTTTCAAACATCCATGTGCATAAACTTCAATTTTTTAGTTAGGGTGTTCCCTTAACGTATTTAAAAAATTACATTTTTCTTCTTTCCAAAAAAATTAATTCTCAACAAAACTATAATCCTAAAACTTCAAAGTTAAAAAAGTATTTCAGATGTTAAATTCGTATCTCTGTCTGCAATCTAACCACAAACAAACATTAATGGTATCATGCAAAATACTTGAGACAGGTACACGAACGTTGTTGTGCATATCTGTGAGTATATATGTACGTGCATGAGCAGCCTATTCTTGTTTGGGATGGAGTATTCCTGTTTTTGGATAAAGTTTAGGTGGAATTCTACAAAAAAGAAAAAAATAACAGAAAAAGTACCCTTCCATAACTATTCCATTTTCTAATAATAATATTAAATCAGAGAAAAAAGTTAGTAATAATTTGCAAATGTTTACCGTAACTTCCACCTGAGTTGCCAAAGATAAGACAACAAACAGAAAAATAATGCAAATTCAGCTACATAGTAGTGGTAAATCAATCTTTTTAAGAAAAATCAATAGTCTGTCAAACAGATCAAAGTTTCTTCTGTCCTAGAAAGCTTTCAACATTAATTAATAAGTAGCATTCAACGAAAAATAACCTGGGATAATCACCATACTTGGTATTCTGGCCAACTACCAAAACTAACACATCAAACAAGGTATGAAGCATGTAGCCACAGCCGCAGAAAAAATAATTGCTCCGTGCATGAAGGAGACCCCAATAACGTTTGATAAAAGAACAAGGGACTCTGAATAATAGCGTTCTAGAGCGACATTGACTTTCTTCTTTTGAGCTTCCCTAAATTTGCTAAACCAAACGCAAGCACTAAATTTAGGAGAATTGAGTGATAGTTCACCAAAAATAAATTCATTTTCAGCAATTATTGACTAAAATTCTATGATTTATGACATTTATTTAAGATAATCTTTCAGGTGGTCCCTAGTCCTTGCAAAATAATTTGTTTTGTGAGAAAGTAAGCGATACTTGATATTGAGTTTTAAAAATATCATCCTAAATCTTGGGACATGAAGAAGAGTTTATGATAGAACAGTTTTGCTGATTATTTTCATTACAGATTGTGGTTCAATTTTTACAATAGCATGAAATTTTCAGGTTCAAAACTTGACAAAAAAGTTGAAGAACAATAAAACATATGCAGCTAAAAAGTTTCATCCAGAAACAATTAAGTTCATCTGGTTAATAGTTCTGCACATTTACTTACAAGCATTAAAAGTCGTGCAGCAGTGAGCTTTAGTGGTAGTAGAAGTTCTTAAAACTTGGAGTGTTTCTTTGCTCGCAACAACCTTTAAGCTTTCATTGCTGCTCACCAATTTATGATGAGGGAAAGTTAGAGTTATTTATTTCAACTTTTTAGTATTAGCAATGGCCTCCTAATTGCTCCAGTACTTAAGAATTTTGCTCTTTTTTGGAAAGGCACAAGTTCGAAGTCATATGATTGCAGAATTTCAGCTCAATATTCCAGGAAAAAGGAATAAATTAAGGATAGCTTCAACTTTTAAGTAAAAGTGCGAAAGCTTCAGCCTATTTCAATATAGCAATAAGGTTGAGAATTAAATCCCTTTCCTATAAAAAAAAGTAAAAAAAACACAGAAAATTGGAACTTGTGATTTGCGTACCTACCACCAATAAAAGGTTGAATCCTCCATATCAACAAAATACAATAAACAATTTTAATTTGGGAGATTTGCGTACATACCACCAAATTCTTGTGTTAATATATTAACCAACTGAACTTCAATTTTTACCTACAAGCCACCCAACCTATGCCGAAAAGAAGGAATCGGGTGATCTGTATGTAAAAATTGAAATTTGGGTGGCTGCCATGTTAATAGAAATAGGGCGGTACATAAATAATGGCTTTTTTAAATTTTATTGAAAGTTAAGATTAATTACAACCATAGTTTACAGGGCCTTTTTTAAGGAACCCTCCAGGCGACAGGACTACTATGTTTTAAAACATACAAAAGTAACCATGCAACGTGGCATCACATCACAACTGCATTTTGTATTAATTTTATTTATATAGGCGACGATTCAATTTTTCGGGTGAAATATTACAGCATCAAGCAAGCATCACTAATTTATTTAATTATAATTGCTGAAGGATTATAGATTAGCTTATCTAATTTCCTTATACCTTGTCATTATAAGAATGTTTCATACTTACAAGAAGAAAATTTCATAAATAACAAGTATTTAACATAAAAAACATGAGTAAGGATGGTATTGAAAGAATAAACGTTTAGAGCATTTGGACTATTTTTAGCGAACATCAGAAATTGTACATTACTAATAATTTTTATGTCTGATAATACGACAACAAATAGAGTAAGCATTTACCTCAAATCCAGCCGTATCATACTGCCTTCTTTTCTCTGGATCAGATAGGATGCTATATGAAAAAGCAACCTCCTTGAAAAGTTCTGAAGCTTCAGGATTACTGGCATTTTTATCAGGGTGATACCTGTTTTTTTTATGTGAACATATCATGCGTATTAATTACAACATTCAAAGCTTTCAAATAACTAAAATAATAAAATATGGAGATGATGCCTGGATACCAAATTGTTACAGGCAATATAATAAAAAAATGTAAGTCATTTGAGATGCTTGTATGGAAAATTGTNTGGGTGATACCTGTTTTTTTATGTGAACATATCATGCGTATTAATTACAACATGCAAAGCTTTCAATAAACTAAAATAATAAAATATGGAGATGATGCATGGATACCAAATTGTTACAGGCAATATAATAAAAAAAGTTAAGTCATTTGAGATGCTTGTATGGAAATTGTTGAAGAATGTTATTGAGGAGAAAAACACACCACTAACAAACAAGGTCACGAGTGGCTCTGTTTTATTTTCATTTTCTAAAACAAAGGATTCATGTAGCCAACCCGACATTATGGGATAAATGCGTGTTCTTGTTGTTTTTGTTCTAAAACAAATACAAATGTGAATAATAATTTAATTATTTTTTATTTGTACAAAAAGGAATAAAAATCATGCTTAAGAATAGAAAATAGAAAAGGCTGTTAATTAAAAATCACCCGCTTGTACTTCCCTCTTTCCTCATGCTCTCATGGTTCCCCATTGGTATCATAGTGAAATAAAATAACCAGATTACAAAGAATAAATGAAGTTTACAACAGAATAAAACAAGGATTCCTTATTATATATCTTTTTTCCTCTCAATTTAAAGCATATAGTTGTCAATCTTTTCACTATCATATATTATTAAAATTTGCTCAATGAAGTCTACAACAAAAAGAATATCCCATTATCTGGCATATGTCCTCATCATTGACATGATTTGCAACCCACAGATTTGATCCACAATGAGCCTCCAACCAATCTTTGTATTGTCAATTCTCACTAATGTCAAAGGTATATCGGCTGCTTGCTAAGGCAACCACAACCTCAACTCATCGATTAAAAAAATAAATCAACTCATCCATGGCCTTCAACACTTATCATTGGCTAGTCTCCTCGTCCAATAATGTGGCTACCTCATCAGACCTCCCATCACCAAACTCCTCTCATCAAAGCTGCCCACCTACCTACAATAAGCTCTCACCACTACATATTGATGTTTGATATTTGTTGGACTCTATTGCCATCTTGAATCTACCTCAACCCAAAGGACTGAAGATCATCATGGTTTTCTCACTCAATAAACACCACACAATTTTATAAAAGTTAGAGGATGTGGGATGGCAACAAAGAAGTTGAGATGATTAAGCCTGAGTTAGCAACAGGCATTGAGCAAACTTTAACTGGGAATTAATCTCTGCTCTATCAAAAAAATCAAGGATTTATCCAAGGATTTTTCAACCCAATTCCTCTGTATTTACATATCTTACACCAAAATTTTACTTTTTATATTTATACGACACAAATTTTGCACATCTCATAAAAAGTACCGCCATTTTAACTTTTAAAAGTGAAATACGCCTTTTCATGCATAAGTAAGATGGAAAGCATGAACAAATTGGTGTTAAATATGTGCATAAGACTTGAGTGGTATGTATGTAAATCTTCCTTCCCAAAAAAGAAGGCATTTGAAGAAGACTGCTAAATGATTTCTTAGGGCATGTTGCAGAGGTATGCTTAAATGTTTTGAAGGTATGCTAGCATATAAATCAGTTGACATCCAAAAAAGAAGCCATTTATCTCCGAATGCGGATATGACAAACTATGTCTTAAGCTCTCAAAATCAATACTTCATCTGACCAGAAAAAAAATGACAGACAACATGCTAAGAAGACAACCAGAACTGAGGCGACAACAATGTTTGGATGGATACATTTAGAGCTTCGATCAATTAGAAATCAAAACCGCACTGCAGAATAAAAACACAATAATTCAAAAAATCGGGAACAAAATTTCAAACAAAAGCATAACAAAAAACAATCCCATAAAAAAGCGCACCAATATTTACGTGGAAAACCCCGAGAATGGCAAAAAAACACGGAGTCGTTCCACCAAGAAATTTCCACTATGAAGAACCAAAAATGTATAGGAATACTAACCTGGATCTTCTTTCTAAAATCAATACAATTTATAGACCTTTACTCCAACCATTTCTCTCAATCACGCTAGAAAAGACCTCGTTGGAATCCTCCAAGAACATTTTCTACTTCACGAAAAAACTGTCGAGAATGCTGCACTCGAGATTGCAATCATTCATCCCTCGAATCGAAGACTTAAAAACTGAAACCAAAACCGACAGCCTCAGCTGCGTAACAACGTTAAGTAGAGGTTTAAATATTTCGTGCACTTAGCAAGGAAGCGAATGATTTGAAATATCTTGACGTAGCTATGCCCATTGCGTTGTGGTTACTCTGCCAGGCATAGCAATGCACGAATCAGGCATGGCTACGCCTAGACAGGCGCAGGGGCACCCACAAGGAGGCTTTGGTGTTTATGGTTGTGTTCCTGGGAGCTTCTTCAAGCTCCATTCCTCAACAATCTCCTACTTAAAGACTGATAGCACCCAACACCTGTCCTCCAGATCTATACTTTCATTTGTATCTTCTTCATAGTCATGTTCTGTGGTGTGGCTCATCCCCGGTCTCAAACTTCCTGGATTCCAACTGAAGCCAAGCATAGCTCCATTTTATTGATAGTTACTGCCTTCGTCAATATGTTCGGACAAATGCTCATCTTCTAACAGTGAAAATATAAAGTGATACCCAACTAAATATATTTTTTCTGACATAAAAAGCAGCATTCTTAACAATATAAATGACACTTTTACTGTCACTATGAAATTTTTCAATTCTCTGCTCCTTGCTCAATTCTATCTTAAAGCCCTGTAGCCAAATTATCTTTGTGCTAGCCTCAATGATAGCAATATATTCAAGATTCATAGTTGTAACTGCAACAATCTTCTGCAGTCTGGAAACCCAACTAACCATTGTGTTCCGCAAAGAGAAAATATACTCTATCGCACTCCTACCATCCAAATCTCCTACTATATCAGAAATCCCTGTAGAATGATTCCATAACAGAGTGTCTTATTGATTATTTCCCTCAAATATTTGAGAACTCACTTCACTGTTTCCAAATTATATTTTCCTATATCACTTTTGTGGTCACTCCCATTACATGTACAATATTTGATCTGACACAAATCATAGCATACATCAGACTTTCAACTGCTAAAGCATACAAAATTTTCCCCACATGTGCTTACCCTACTTCAAACTTGGAAATAATTCCTTAAATAGCTTGAAGTGACTACCTAAAGCAGTGAACCGGTTTTGCCTCACCCATTTTGAGCATTTATAGAAACTTCTCAACATACTCTGTCTAAGACAAATTCAATATACATGCACTCCACTCCCTGCTTATTCTTATATCGAGGACCTTCTTAATTGGACCTAAATTTTTTTATCTCGAACTCACATGATAATTGTTCCTTTAAGTCCCTAATTTTATTTATATCTACCCCTAAAATTAGTATGTGATTTACATACAAAGGAAGCAAGAAATAATAACTATCGAAGTGTTTTAAATAAGCAACAGTGGTCTGTCTGACACTTCATATACAGACTATCTGACATAAACCTCTCAAACCTCTTATACCACTATCTCAGAGCCTACTTCAAGTCTTAGATGCACTTCTTCAACCTATAGACCAAATTTTCATTCCTTGGAACCCCATAACACTGCGGTTGCACCATATAAAGTTTCTCCTCATGATCTCCATATAAGTAGGCTATCTTTACATCTATCTGCTTTAGATGTAGATCTTACTCTATTACCATACTCATCACAACTCTGATGGTTATCATCTTCACTATAGGAGAAAAAATTTCAGCATAGTTCATGATACACCAAAATAATATATTGTTTCAAGTATCTATTTTATGTTTTTTTTTTGTGATATTGTACTTTAAAGAAAGATATTTTTGTGTTTTTGTTGCAGGTATATCATTTTTAGACATTTGGAGCAAAAATCATAAAAATGACGAAATTTGAAGCCAAAAAAGCGAATTTTGAGATTATGGCGCATGATGCGCTAGATCGGCGCATGATGCATCATGCGCCAAAATCCAGAGAATTGGCACATGATACGCCAGGGACGACTTTTTCAAATTAAGGCGGTTCGAGACGAATTTTGGGCGAATTTTCAAATGGACACTTGTTCTACACATCTCTTGGAGTAATTGAATGCATCTAGAACTTTTGAAGATTCTTTTATGAAGGTATATGATTTTTGGATCAAATGACACACCTTTTGAATTCAAAAGAGTTGACTCTTAGAGGGAATTTTGGAGAAAATTTTGAATTCTTTTCCAAAAGTGGCAGCCCAAAACAAAAGACTAGAAAGAGTCTTTTTGGGGTGTGTGGAGAGAGAGAGAGAGGGGAGCGTGAGTTAGAGATAGAGAGAGAAGAGGAGAAATTCTTCTAGGGTTGTAAGAGAAGAGGGAAGATGAGAGATTTCTTCTTCATTACACTTCTAAGAGAGAATTGAGAGTAATTGTAAATAGAGAAAGACTTGGAGAGAACTAGAAATTTGCTTGGGAAGGATTGTGAGAAAAGTTGTATTTTTATTTCTTTTGGTTTGTAAACTTGTTTTTATATATGAAATTTGTATTTTATCGTATCTTTCTCATGAATTTTGAGTAGTCTTTTTTATTCTTCTCCTTACTTTGAGATATAGTTTCGTGAATAATAGATTTTATTTTCCACGGTTTTAAATGATAATAATTTGCGATGATTCAAACTTCGATCTTTATTTACTTTTCGATCTGGCCAACTTAAATGTTAAAACTTGTTAAGAGACATATGTTCTTACATGAGATATGATTTCTACAACATAAGAAGAATCACAGTTAATTTTATGGGAGAGTATGTCATCCATGGGATTGGGTGCAAATAAATAGGAAAATATACTTTGTTAGATGCAGAATTGAAGATTTTAAGGTGATATATTAAAATCTCCAATTTGGTCCAGTTGATTGGAAACTAATGCGAGATTGTTAGCCCTCAGGGGATGGAGTAGAAGCTCTAGAGTGGCAACCGATATCCTCCCAGCCTAACCACGGAATTAGGGACCAAACTCTGGATTAGCCAATGTTCTTTATAACACTCGGAAGAGGGTAAAGAAAAGGGTTGCTCCTATTTGACACAAAACAATTTTTATATATATTTTCAAATGATTTAAATTTCTTCACAATTCATATGCTTATTGTAAAGGGGAAGGATGCTTTCTTAAATTTGAACTTTCCATCACAATAAAAACTTTGTTTAATTTTCGTAATTTTACTTTTGAAAGTTTAGTATTTAGTTTAGTTTAACTTCTATAGTTTTACATCTACATTTTAATTAGCATTCGCTTGAGTAGTTGATTTTCAAACTTCGCACTTTAATTTTACTTTTGTTTTTATTTTTGTTATAAAATAATTTTCATAATTTACTTTAGAATTTTTCAACTTCCTTGTGGGATGATATCTAAAACTCCATTAGAGTCCTTTATTACTTGAGTGATATGTATACTTGCGTTAATTTTAAAGGAGATTTGGTAGTTTAAAAAAGTTTTAAAAGATAAATTATTTTCAAAAAAATATTGTTGTTGGGTTTATATTGCATATTTATTATATATTTGTCATGTGTAATTTTATAATATTAAAAAATATTTGCAAAATTCTCACACTAAATCCGCCCGCATCTGTTCACTCCTTCGGTCTGAACCCCTTCACAACAAGTTTTACCTTGTAATGTTTGCTACCATATGACTCCTCTTTTAGCCTCTAAACATACTTATTGTGTAGTGATCTTTTGTTATCTGAAAATACCACCAAATCCCAGGTCCAATTTGACTCTAATGATTGTATTTCATTAGTCATGGCAAGCTTTCACACTCTTAAACTTTCAACTTAAGTGATCTACTCATAGCACTCTGGTTCACCATTATATATTAACAATAAATAGTGCAAAGTAAGAGAAAACGAGTCAAATAGCTCAACTGGACCGCCTGACTTCAGTGGCAAGTGACTGAGGAACTTTGATTGGCACTTATTCTTTCTTCGCTCTCCTGAAAATTACTGTTTTGTATCTAAACCTATTTGGACTCTTCAAAAGCAGTTGACGAACTATCATGAGTGTTGATCCTGTTCTTATAAATCTTCATTTCATTGAATGTAATATTCCTGCTCCTCTGATAGTCCCAGAAAGTGTACACAAACTCATATGAATCATAACAAATGAAGATGCACCTGACAAATTTTGAGTTAAGTTTAATTTTGGACCTTGCATCAACATATACATATGTAGCACACTCAAAATTTCTTCAAGTGAGATAAATTTACCTATTTATAACTCCAGACATAGACATCTTCAGGTAAGCCTTCCTTCAAAGACACTTACAAATTCTGGTTGATCAGATACACTACCATGTTCACTGTTTCTACACAGAATTATCTCGGCAAGCCTGCATGCAACCTTATCTCCTAACACACTCCGTGATTGTTCTATTCATGCGCTCAACCACATCATTTTATTGTGATGTCCAAAAATTTATAAACTTTTGTTAACAATACTCGCCCTCATTATTTGATCTGAGACACTTCAGTTTTAAGTATATCTCATTTTTTACCATAGTCTTACACTTTTTAAAAACTTTAAATACACCCAATTTTTTTATTTTAAAAGAAAATTTATACATTTTAAGTATGATTGTCAATAAATGTGACAAAGTAATAGGACCTACAATAAGCTGAACTGGAGTAAGACCTCGTATATCATTATGCACTAGCTTCAACTTCTTTGACTTCACTATTGATCCACCTTTAGAGAAATACTTTTTTTTACTTGTCATATACGCAATTTTCACATAAATCCAAATCTACAGATTTAAAACCATGAATATTACTTTGAAAGTAGAAACTTCAAACATTTCTCGCTCCTGGTCAAACATAGTTTCATAAACTTGCATCAACTTTGGCCTCAGCCACATCAATGAAATTCGTCATCTTATTGATCACATAAAGAGTGTCTTCAAAATTGCCCCAAGCCATCACCTTTATTCCCTTGTCACCTTCACGAATCACTTATGAAAATAGTCGTGAACCCTGACTTTACTAGCTATCTTAGGAGAACAAATTTCTCTTCAAATTTGGAACATGTCCGCCTCCAGTAAGCTGTCAAACTGTTCCATTTGGCAGATTGATATTTGCATCACCCTTTTCTACGATATTGTATGTTGTGTTGTCTCACAAATAAATCTTTACTAAATCACTCTGAGTGTAATTCCTAAACACTTCTTTGTTGGGTCATGTATGAAAAAAAATGCATGAATCTACAATCTAAGATTCAGTACTGATGAGGTATAACACCAAAAAGTCACATTGGATTTTGCAGTGAGACATTTATAGAGAGACTCAATTATTGTCTTACACCACCAGCCTTCCTAAAAGCTCTACAGTCCTTCTTGAAATGTCATTTCTTTCCGCAATTCCAGCATTCTCTATCATTTTCTTTGCTTGATCTGAACTTTCCTCTTCTGCAATCTATCTCTTCTTGTATTCCTGCCTAGATTAATTCTCTTATTTCAGTATTTAACACAAAACATGAAGATTCATCATTCGAGGTATTTCTATGAACTTCTTCATTCAGCACCAACCCCATGATGTCATCAAAGTTCAACTTCATATTCCCTGAAGAACTACCGCCATGACCAATCCAACCCAACCTAATTATCCGGCAATGAAGATAGAATTAGCAATGCCCTGATCTCATTATTAAATTTGATCCCACATAACACAATTAATTTTTTATAGTGTTGTACTTGTTCAGATGTTTCATTACAAAACCTCCTTCCAACATTTTTATGTTGAATAACATGTTCATTAGAAAAATTTTATTCGTAACAGAAGAAATCATCATGAGATTCATCATGATTTTTTCATTCACTATATTGAATGTAACAGATGACGAAAGAGAAAAACCAATATAACCTAGGATCGTTTAATCTAGCACTTCTTATTGCTTCATAATTATTGATTCAGGCTTCTTGGTGATTCCTTATAATGACAAATATAATTTTTTTCTAATATAGCAAATCCTCCATTTGCATCATCTAGAACACAAAGCTCGATCCATCGAACTTCCTCCACTTTGTATCTTGCTTCATCAGTTATTTGCTCCAACTTGAATCAAACACCACTCCCTAATACCATTTGTTTGGATAAAAAATATGCAGTTAAGGCTTTAATTAATTAGAAATCAAATCCACGCGACATAATAGGATCATAACAATTTGAGAAATCCAGAATAAAATTTTGAAGAAAACCACAACAAAAAATTCACCAAGATTTACATAGAGAAATCTCAGCAATCAGTAGAACTTATAGAACTTTGCTCCAACAATTTCTCTTAATTTCACAAGAAAAAGTCCTCATTGAAATCCTTCTCCTCAACCCTTTCTACTTCATGAGAAACCTGTCAAGAACATTGCATGTGAGATTGCAATCCTTCGTCCCTCAAATTGTAAGTAGAGAACGAACAATATGTAAGCATTTTCGTCTTACATCACCAATGATTAGAGATAAAACGATGTGCTTCACGCTACACATAAAGATTTAGAACAGTCTACTACCCTCTTAGCTGCCCCTCTCTACACCATAATCTGGAGGCAAAATTGAATCGCNCTCCACTTTGTATCTTGTTTCATCAGTTATTGCTCCAACTTGAATCAAACACCACTCCCAAATACCACTTGTTTGGATAAAAAATATACAGTTAAGGCTTTAATTGATTAGAAATCAAATCCACATTACATAATAGGATCATAACAATTTGAGAAATCCAAAATAAAATTTTGAAGAAAACCACAACAAAAAATACACCAAGATTTACATAGAGAAATCTTTGCAATCAGTAGAACTTATAGAACTTTGCTCCAACAATTTCTCTTAATTTCACAAGAAAAAGTCCTCATTGAAATCCTCCCCCTCAACCCTTTCTACTTCATGAGAAACCTATCAAGAACGTCGCATGCGAGATTGCAATCCTTCGTCCCTCAAATTGTAAGTAGAGAACGAACAACATGTAAGCATTTTCCTCTTACATCACCAATGATTAGAGATAAAACGATGTGCTTGACACTACACATACAGATTTAGAACAGTCTACTACCCTCTTAGCTGCCCCTCTCTACACCATAATCTGGAGGCAAAATTGAATCGCAATTAAATCTATTTGCTTCTCTGAGCTAGTTCCTAATAAACGTATAATACATTCCCCAATAAGAAAAAAGAACTCCTAACAAACGGAAATATTTCAAACACATGGAGGGTACCAAGATTCAAATTTCTAATTGTAAATAGAATATCAATATCCATTTTTGAAAGCCCAACAATCANCTAAACGTATAATACATTCCCCAATAAGAAAAAAGAACTCCTGACAAACGGAAAAATTTCAAACACATGGGAGGGTACCAAGATTCAAATTTCTAATTGTAAATAGAATATCAATATCCATTTTTGAAAGCCGAACAATCANATCCACTTTGTATCTTGTTTCATCAGTTATTGCTCCAACTTGAATCAAACACCACTCCCTAATACCACTTGTTTGGATAAAAAATATACAGTTAAGGCTTTAATTGATTAGAAATCAAATCCACACTACATAATAGGATCATAACAATTTGAAAAATCCAAAATAAAATTTTGAAGAAAATCACAACAAAAAATACACCAAGATTTACATAGAGAAATCTCTGCAATCAGTAGAACTTATAGAACTTTGCTCCAACAATTTCTCTTAATTTCACAAGAAAAAGTCCTCATTGAAATCCTCCCCCTCAACCCTTTCTACTTCATGAGAAACCTATCAAGAACGTCGCATGCGAGATTGCAATCCTTCGTCCCTCAAATTGTAAGTAAAGAACGAACAATATGTAAGCATTTTTGTCTTACATTACCAATGATTAGAGATAAAACGATGTGCTTGACACTACACATACAGATTTAGAACAGTCTACTACCCTCTTAGCTGCCCCTCTCTACACCATAATCTGGAGGCAAAATTGAATCGCAATTAAATCTATTTGCTTCTCTGAGCTAGTTCCTAATAAACGTATAATCCATTTTTGAAAGCCCAACAATCAGGGTTACTTTAGGAAGAAAGTGCTTACTTGAGAGCGAGCTTTCTGTANGAACAATCAGGGTAACTTTAGGAACAAAGTGCTTACTTGAGAGCGAGCTTTCTGTATGCGGACTTTATCTCCTGATCAGACGAATCCCTCGATACGCTCAATACCTCATATGGATCTCGCCTGACGGCCGGCGCCGAAGGGCCCTCCATTTTCCTCGACGTCATCGCCTCTCACGAACCCTCCGCAGATCCACTCTCCCAAGTCGACCCCACTCCTCTCTCCCAAATCCTATCTTCCAACAATCGAATAAAAAACCTGCAAACCCATGTCTTCCAGAATTTAAATCGGGAAATTACAGCTACCCCATGGTATTGAATTCAATAAACTCTCACAAGAACCCAGAAAAATAAAATAAAATAAAAACTACCTGGGATTCCATTGTAGGAAAGAAAACCTTCAGCAAGNAAAAATCGCATAAGAACCCAGAAAAATAAAATAAAATAAAAACTACCTGGGATTCCATTGTAGGAAAGAAAACCTTCAGCAAGAAAATCAACAAATGACCAAGCAAAAGTTCAGAATCCACCAATCTCTTCGCTCACAAGGATTTGTACGAATGGGATCGATGAAAAAAGAGCAGTTTATTAAAAAATATTTGGCACAGTGATCGAACGATTCGAGCTTCCTTCCGGAGCTGCCCTATTTTTCAGCTCCCTGAAATCCAGGATGCAGAACTGGGTGGGCCTTGGGGAGCTGGACCAAGAGGCATGCAACTTCTGCAGATATACCCCCGGTGACTAAGATGACCTCATGAGTACTGGAAACGCAAATTAGCCAACTCATTGACCAAAACGTTTTTTTTTTTAAAGATTAGTAATATCAATTCATATTTACAGATTAGAAATATCAATTTTGAAGTGGCCATCAATCATTATTTTTCAAATTTTGAAGTGACCATCAATCATTATTTTTCAAGACAGTTTAAATTAAGTACCTATATATATTGAATTTGAATTTGTTCATGTATCATAATCAAGGAATATAACCTAAGGCAAGACCCAGAGAGAAAATAAAGCGCAGTAAATGAATACTAATTTTTAACAAATATGTAACATTTTTATTCATAAAATAATCCTTTGTTTAAATAAANATTTAAATTAAGTATCTATATATATTGAATTTGAATTTGTTCATGAATCATAATCAAGGAATATAACCTAAGGCAAGACCCAGAGAAAAAATAAAACACAGTAAATGAATACTAATTTTTAACAAATATGTAACATTTTTATTCATAAAATAATCCTTTGTTTAAATAAAAATAATACAATATATAAATTTATATTTATGTCTTTGCTTTGCATTACACATGTTATTTTAAGTATTTTAAGCATTTTAACTATGTTGGGCCATAATGTTTGTTTTCTGGCTCGACTGGTTGGACTGACGAGACATTGTACTTAATAGATACTACCCATTGGTTGGATTAATGAGGCCTTGGTAGGCATCGTCGGTCGACAAGATTGATCCGTCTGAGTAAGTTTTATTGATCAATTGGTCAGATTCGGCCATCAATGCTAGATCCTTGATAGGGAACTTTTGTTGATAAAGTAAAGCTAAACTAATGATGTGTGGATAAGTTAGCTAGTATTCTTGTTGTATTTATATATTTTTATGGACGAAATTACGCTGTAAGAAAGATATTTTTGTGTTTATTTTACAAGTGGAACATGTGATTAAAGTGGGAAAACCATGAGAGGACATAGAGCTAAATGGTGCAAAGTGGCATTGGGGGCCCAGTTACCGGACCCTTGGGCACCAAGCGTCAGTCCCTACTTCACTAACCCGAGAGATTGGTGCTAAGGCATCAATCATTGGGTGCTTAAGGGCCGCAACAAGGGCACCTAGGCGTCGTACCCCTTGGGAGCTTAGGCACCCGTCCCTGCTTCAGCAAATAGAAAGCGTGGGGCCTAAGTGCCATAAACTGCCACGTGTAGTTGCTATAGCTCCAGACTTCAGATGTGGGGGATCGTGTGGGTGAACTTGCTGGACTGTAGAGGACTTGTAGAAGCCAAGTCAAGGAGCTTATAAATAGCAGTGCATTGCAGGTTTGANGAAACTGTCACGTGTAGTTGCTACAGCTCCAGACTTCAGATGTGGGGGATCGTGTGGGTGATCTTGCTGGACTGTAGAGGACTTGTAGAAGCCAAGTCAAGGAGCTTATAAATAGCAGTGCATTGCAGGCTTGATGACAATTGATCCTAGTTGCTTACTTGGTGGTTTTCGCTTGTTGTCGGAATTCATTCTTCCTCTTCCAATGTAGAAGATAGTTCGAGTTTTACATGAGCAGTGACATAGGAAGTCAGGAAGATTGTTGAATAAATCATCTTCTGGTCATTGTAAAGAAGGGAAAGCTAAAACTTTTTGTTGNAAATTTGGCACAGTGATCGAACGATTCGAGCTTCCTTCCGGAGCTGCCCTATTTTTCAGCTCCCTGAAATCCAGGATGCAGAACTGGGTGGGCCTTGGGGAGCTGGACCAAGAGGCATGCAACTTCTGCAGATACACCCTGACTAAGATGACCTCATGAGTACCGGAAACGCAAATTAGCCAACCCATTGACCAAAACGTTTTTTTTTTTTTTTAAATGAATTCATATTTGCATATTAGAAATAACAATTTTGAAGTGGCCATCAATCAATATTTTCCAAATTTTGAAGTGGCCATCAATCATTATTTTTCAAAACAGTTAAAATTAAGTACCTATGTATATTAAATTTGAATTTGTTCATGAATCATAATCAAGAAATAGAATCTAAGGCAAAACCCACAAAAAAAAAAATAAAGCACAATAAATGAATACTAATTCTTAACAAATATGTAACATTTTTATTCATAGAATACTCCTTTGTTTAAATAAAAATAGTACAATATATAAATTTATATTTATGTCTTTTCTTTAGCTGGCAGTACACATGTTATTTTAAGTATTTTAATCATTTTAACTATGTTGGCCCATAATGTTTGTTTTCTGGCTCGACTGGTTGGACTGACGAGACATTGCACTTAATAGATACTACCCATTGGTTGGGTTAATGAGGCCTTGGCAGGCGTCGTCGGTCGACAAGATTGATCCGTCCGAGTAAGTTTTATTGATCGATTGGTCAGATCCGGCCATCAATGCTAGATCCTTGATAGGGAACTTTTGTTGATAAAGTAAAGCTAAACTAATGATGTGTGGATAAGTTAGCTAGTATTCTTGTTGTATTTATATATTTTTATGGACGAAATTACACTGTAAGAAAGATATTTTTGTGTTTATTTTACAGGTAGAACATATTATTAAAGTGGAAAAACCATGAGAGGACATAAAGCTAATGGTGCAAAGTGGCATTGGGTGCCCAGTTGTCGGACCCTTGGGCACCTAAGCGTCAGTCTCTACTTCACTAACCCGAGAGATTGGTACTAAGGCATCAATCATTGGGCACTTAAGGGCCGCAACAAGGGCGCCTAGGCGTCGTACCCCTTGGGAGGTTAGGCACCCGTCCCTACTTCAGCAGATTGAAAGTGTGGGGCCTAAGTGCCAGAAACTGTCACGTGCAGTTGCTACAGCTCCAGACTTCATATGTGGGGGATCGTGTGGGTGATCTTGCAGGACTGTAGAGGATTTGTATAAGCCAAGTCAAGGAGCTTATAAATAGCAGTGCATTGCATGCTTGATGACAATTGATGCTAGTTGCTTACTTGATGGTTTTTGCTTGCTGTCAGAATTCATTCTTCCTCTTCCAGTGTAGAAGACAGTTCGAGTTCTACAGGAGCAGCGACATAGGAAGTCAGGAAGATTGTTGAATAAATCATCTTCTGGTCATTGTAAAGGAGGGAAAGATAAAACTTTTTGTTGTCTTTTGGTTGTAATAATTGGATAGTGGATTTCTCTTTAATTCAATGAATCTGTTTGTTGTTTTTATCTTGCTTCTTGAGTAGACTTCTTAATCTTCTTTGCAATGATTAAGTTGGATGGATGGTTGCTAAGTATTTTAATTAATTTATATGGTGATGATTAACTTTCAGTGCTTAATTTACTTCTCACTCTAGCTAAGTGAATTTTTAAAACAGGTCAAGAACCATAAATCTTGGGAAAGTCTATGGTAGAATCAATTAGGTTAATCACATTAACTTATTGGGTATAGGGATATGCCTTATAGAGAGATGCAAATTTTAGAAAAATATGCTTTGATGGGTTAGCTATGTGATTTATTGGAATAAATTCATTTCTAACTAAGCTTCTTTATGCATATGGGAGAGGTAAAGAACACTATTGCTTCTATTTTTCTCTAGACTTTTGCTTGCAATTCTTAATTTCATGAAATCCTCTTAACTCATTATAAGGAAAATCCAATAAGTATTTGACACTTTCAATATAATTGTGATAATTTAGGAATATTTTTGTAGAACTTAAGGTTTTTAATTTTCTTGTGAAACATTAGGATTGTTATATAGGACTATAACAAAACTCAAATTTCATGCTAAAACTAAAAATAGTGTGCTAGAACTTTTCCTAGCAAGAATTACCTCGTTCCCTATGGGATTAACATTCCAGACTCTAAATTTGATATTATTTATATGATAGGTGAACTTGCATGAGAGACCTATATGTTGCAGCATTAGGGATTGGTATAAGTTTTTGGCATCATTGCAGGGAACGACAGTGATTTAACTTAAGAAAATTTTAATTGAACTTCTAGGTCTTAGACTTAATAACTTATAATATTAATAGTATATGTTCAGCTATTTTAATTATTTTAAGTAACAATAAGAAAAATAAAAAAATATTTCATTTTTAGTTTTTTTAATAGTGTGTTGTTTTTGATGTATTCTACGTTTGACTTAACTATTTTGATTTAAACTTTTAGTATTATGGGTCTCTAGTTTGTATAAGTATAGTTCAGGACTACAAGACTTGAACCTTATGATTCTTAGCTAGAAAGAACTACTAGAAAAGTTAAGAAAAAAAACTTTAAGAACTCATAGGAGAGATGACAAACAATCCTTAAAATAACTTAGAGTCTCATGAACCAATCCATGAACATTTAGATGCATATAGACCTTTAAGAATGTTGACCTCACTTTTGGTTGAGGTCTAGTCTCTTCTTTAGAAGCCTAAGATCTAGCCATAGGAATTTTCTATTGACAATCCTAGAGGACTAGTCATGGAACTCTCCTTATTAGAAATTTTAAATGCTTTTTTGCTTATCTTGGTGTTCCACATGTTCTTTATAACCTCTAGCATTTTGCAAGTATAACTAGCATGGGGAAGCTCATGAGGAGTCCCCATAGGGTTGTTTGGCATTAGGGTTAACCCTGGGTGGTGTGGTCTTGGTTCTACACATGCACATAACCACTTTTGGCCTAAACCCTAAACTACTCATACTTAGCCTGGTTCCCCCATTTTCATGGAAACTCATGATCAAATTCTCTAGGGAGACCCTGCCATAATCTCACCGAGCTTCTCCAAATCTTCCTAAGATCATTTCAACCATTTTCGCCCACTGAAACCCAATGTGAAACCCTAATATTGAGTTCAAAATTCAGAGCCTTTTTTGCCATCACATAGAACTCCACCAAACTACAAATTGAATCACTTTTGTGCTTTCCAGGACCAAACAAGCAAGTTCCCCATCAAAATCCTATTGTCTCAAGCCCTCTAATCTACCTCTAGACCAAAGTCGCACCACCCCTGACTGAACTCATACCTAGACCTTACACTAGCTTAAACTAACACTTCAAGAAGGTTTGTTGGACTCTACTAAAGCTTCCATAAGCAACCAATTGAGGCCTCACCTCTTGGGCTAAGGTATAATAAAAAAACCCTAAAAATCCCTTTGGTTTCATCAATTGTGAATAGAATATTTATTTCATATGCACGTAGCCAGTTAGATGTGTTCATCTTGACTATATGAAGTTATATGAATAAAATCCATGTGATTTATTTGAGTATCAAGGAAGATCTTAGGTCTAGAAGTTGGACGGTTCTCAAGTTAGGTTAGTTGGGGACGATGACCAGGGACCGTCCGATCATGCATGTATTGAATTGACGGCTCAGATTGCGTTGGATGGAAGATATGTTCTGTTGGCACTATTTTGGTTAGAGTTTCCCGTCAGAAGCTGTCGGTCACCGGAATCGAAATCCTATCGCCCGCTTCGGAAGGACATTTAAGTTTAGAAAAGTATGAAATCAAACTGACCTCAATTTTTTTATAGTTTAAATGAAAGAGCATTATACCTCAAACTCTGTATCTATCCTAAAGGATAAACAAAAGACTTGAGGATGAGGCTCGATCAAATAAACTAAGAAAGGTATGAAGTCCATTTGGTCTGTGAAACCGTTTTATTTGTCGACAATTTCCCCAATTTAATATGAAGAATTAAATAGGGTTATATTAAGTTGGGTTCGAGAAAAGCTTCCTATAAGGGCAAGATTCAGAGGATAACATCTTAGATAACTGAAGTCATCTAAGAAGACTCTCGATAAGAATCAAGAAATATTATCTTCAAGGATTTTACAGATAGGACTATTCAATGAGATCGGACAAAGAGGTGTGAAAAGGGATTGGTTCAAATTTAGAACATTTTGTTATAGAGTTCAAAGGAGGAAGAACTAAGGGATGTCATAGATTCAGAGGAAAAACCTCGGTGACTTCCCAGTTTATCCTATTGTTTAGCTTCAATTTAGATGAATAAATATTTGGGTATTTCATCCTGCAAATTTTATTAATTTAGGGCTTACAGTTGTGTGAAGCAATCACACAAATAGCATGAAAGATGTGAGGATTTAGGTCATGACAAACGACTACCTCAGATTCCTAAAATGAGTTAGGGCTTATATTGTACAATAGAGCTATATAAATACCTAAAGATGAGATGAGGATTTATGTTGCATAAGCAAACAATCTCGAAATCCTATGGCTTGGTTGTTTAATTCTAAGAAAGGAAGTTGGTTTAGCTGATGTAGACGTGTTTTGTTGTTGAAGATGATTGTGCTACTCTCCAAGCTCCTTGCCATGACGAGTTTGAGTTTTTTAGGGTGTCAAGTTATGATGTCAAATTAGGTGGCCCTATGGTTGTAGTTCTTTAAATTTTATGAGGGATGTTAAAGTTGATTAGAGCGACACCAGTTAGGATCCTACGGTTCTCTCATTCCGACACCACTATTTTCTATTGGATTAACTTAGTCTAAATGAATTTACTAAACTCAACTTAATGAGTTCCATAATTTCATTTAAACCATAAGAAGTCTCGTTAGCAACCGTAGGTTACCTCCTCCGAGGGGTTCCCGATTATCCGATAGAGATGTCTTAATTTAGTTGAAATTGTGGTTCTTATGATGTTTGTGATTAAATTTTGAGTTGTTTTATATTTTGAATGTTGTGGCGGTGAATTTTATCTTGGTTGATTTTAACTTTAGTTTTGGTTTTGGTTTTGTGGCTATCCTGATAGTTTTAGTTTTCATGCAGGGTGGCATCGCTGTTTAACATGCAAGTTTTGCAAGTATAAAAAATACAAGAAAGACAACACTATAAATTATAAAAAGCGTACCTGACGAGTCTTTTCATTTCACCACCTCTAACTTAAAATGCATGTGAGCGCAGTTCATGTAGAGGCAGAAAAGTAAGGTTTTGGTAGTTTTCCTAACCCTATGTCATATCTTGGTGGGTGACCAAAGAAAAATATGTTGAGATTTTCACACCTATTTTATATTGTTTTTGATGATATTGCACTTTAAAGAAAAGGTATTTTTGATGTTTTGTTGCATGAATGATGAATTAGGGTCATTGGAGCAAAAGGATGCAAAAAGGAGCGAATTTGGAGCGAAAATGACCAAAATNCAGATGCATATAGACCTTTAAGAATGTTGACCTCACTTTTGGTTGAGCTCTAGTCTCTTATTTAGAAGCCTAAGATCTAGCCATAGGAATTTTCTATTGACTATCCTAGAGGACTAGTCATGGAACTCTCGTCATTAGAAATTTCAAATGCTTTTTTGCTTATCTTGGTGTTCCACATGTTCGTTATAACCTCTAGAATTTTGCAAGTAGAACTAGCATGGGGAAGCTCAAGAGGAGTCCCCATAGGGTTGTTTGGCATTAGGGTTAACTCTGGATGGTGTGGTCTTGGTCCTACACACACACATCCACTTTTGCCCTAAACCCTAAACTACTCATACTTAGCCTGGTTCCCCCATTCTCATGGAAACTCATGTGGATGGTCCCCCANAATCCATGAACATTCAGATGCATAAAGACCTTTAAGAATGTTGACCTTACTTTTGGTTGAGCTCTAGTCTCTTATTTAGAAGCCTAAGATCTAGCCATAGGAATTTTCTGTTGACTATCCTAGAGGACTAGTCATGGAACTCTCGTCATTAGAAATTTCAAATGCTTTTTTGCTTATCTTGGTGTTCCACATGTTCGTTATAACCTCTAGAATTTTGCAAGTAGAACTAGCATGGGGAAGCTCAAGAGGAGTCCCCATAGGGTTGTTTGGCATTAGGGTTAACTCTGGGTGGTGTGGTCTTGGTCCTACACACACACATCCACTTTTGGCCTAAACCCTAAACTACTCATACTTAGCCTGGTTCCCCCATTCTCATGGAAACTCATGTGGATGGTCCCCCAAACCGTTAGCCCTAGGCTAGGATATGACCAACATATGGAGGATCCAAGATGGGATTTCTTTGACCTCATGGCACCATAAGGGTATTTTTGTGATTAACATTCCTATTGAACCCTAATTCTACCCAATTGCCCAATTTTGGCTTTTTAGCCCCAAACTTTTCCAAAATTACCAAAACACCCTTGATGGCCCAAAATTTCTCAAAACCTCTCAAATCATTCCAAACACTCCCAAAACCAATCTTGACCACTCATGAAGTCCAATTCGACCAACTTGACCAATTNGCCCTTGATGGCCCAAAATTTCTCAAAACCTCCCAAATCATTCCAAACACTCCCAAAACCAATCTTGACCACTCATGAAGTCCAATTCGACCAACTTGACCAATTTTGACCAAAATCTCAATTTTGCCCTTTAAGGCCAATGACCCTAAATCACCCCCAAGTTCTCCCAAATTGATTTCAAAATTTCCCAATTTCAAATATAAACTCAATTTTATCTAAACCAAATTGAAAGCAAATTCAACCCAATTTAACTTAATTCCAAACCCAAATTCCAAGCCCAATTTAANATGTCTAAACCAAATTGAAAGCAAATTCAACCCAATTTAACTTAATTCCAAACCCAAATTCCAAGCCCAATTTAAACCCCCAATTTGGCCATGTCTTCAAATTTCACCAAATTGAATGCGTTAACCTATCCAATTTTCCCAATTTTTAATTCTAAACTTTTAAAACCATTCCCCTAGACCAAAGGGAGCCTTTAACGGGCCTTGGACAAGCCTTAAGCTTAGCCCAAACTCAACTCAAATCAAAATCCCCAATTTTGCCCCAAACTTCAAATTCCTCCAAATTGAACTTCATATTCCTTAAATTTTCCACCCAATGGATTCCCAAATACCTTGTGACAATTTCATACATCAAATTGACTAATAAATTGGACTAGATCGAAGCTTTGTCCAAGCCTAAACCCAAGTCCAAGCCAAATCTCAAATTTTGAACTCAAACTCCAAACTCACCCCAAAGCACTTGGTCCAACCCAACCTTGATTACCACAACCACTATTTGGAACCTAGGGACCAACCTAGATCCTCCTAAACAACTCTACATGAGCCATGGAGCAAGGGCCCTAAAATTGAGGAGCCTCTTCCCATATTTGGCTAATTGACACATGCTTAGCACCCCTTGATTAAACCCTCATCCAAAACACCATTAAACCTTCCTTGGCCATCCCTGACCCTGCTAGCCACTAGCCCTGGCCTGGCCGGCTAGCCTAGTAATTGGAGAAGTTAAAACTTAGATAGCCACCCAAGCTTTGAACCCCAAATTAAACACATCCTTTGTGGTAGTCCCTAATTGGTTGCTGGCGCCAAACTCCTCTCTTCCTCAGCTAATTGTCACCAGTCAATCAAAGCTCAAGCCTTTTCCATTGGCCATGGCTATTGGCTATAAAAGCCACCTCTCATAGCCAAAGGGGATATGATCAAATTCTCTAAGGAGACCTTGTCATATTCTNTTCTCTTCCTCAGCTAATTGTCACCAGTCAATCAAAGCTCAAGCCCTTTCCATTGGCCATGGCTATAAAAGCCACCTCTCATAGCCAAAGGGGATATGATCAAATTCTCTAAGGAGACCTTGTCATATTCTCACCAGAGCTTCTCCAAGCCTTCTTAAGAACATTCCAACCATTTTCTCCCACTGAAACCCAATGTCAAACCCTAATTTTGAGTTCAAAATTCAGAGCCTTCTGCCATCACATAGAACTCCACCAAACTCCAAATTGAATCACTCTTGAGCTTTCCCAAACCAAATGAGGAAGTTCCTCATAGAAATACTATTGTCCCAAGCCCTCTAATCTACCTCTAGACCAAATTTTCACCACCCCCTTGGCTGAACTCATACCTAGACCTTACCTCAGTTCAAACCAACAGTTCAAGGAGGTTCGTTGGACTCTACCAAAGCTTCCATAAGCACCTAATCGAGGCCTCACCTCTTAAGCTAAGGTATAATCCAAAAGCCCTAAAAATCCCTTTGGTTTCATCAATTATGAAGAGAATGTTTATTTCATACACATGTAGCCAGTTAGATGTGTTCGTCTTGACTATATGAAGTTATAGGAACAAAAATCATGTGATTTATTTGAGTATCAAGCAAGATCTTAGATCTAGAAGTTGGACTGTTCTCAAGTTAGGTCAGTTAGGGACGATGACCAGGGACCGTCTGATCGCGCGTGTATTGAATTGATGACTCAGATTGTGTTGGATGGAAGATATGTTCTGTCGGCACTATTTTGGCTGGAGTTACCTGTAAGACGCCGTCGGTCAACGGAATCGAAATCCCGTCGCCTGCTTCGGAAGGACGTTTAAGCTTAAAAAAGTATGAAATCAAACTGACTCTATATTTTCCATAATTTAAATGAAAGAGCATTATACCTCAAACCTTGTATCCATCCTAAAGGATAAACATAAGACTTGAGGATGAGGCTCGATCAAATAAACTAAGAAAGGTATGACGTTTGTTTGGTCTGCGAAACCGTTTTATTTATCGATAATTTCCCCTATTTAATATGAAGAATTAAATAGGGTTTATTTTAAGTTGAGTTCGAGAAAAGCTTCCTATAAGGGAAAACCCCTATAGTTAATTGCATCTTAGATAACCGAAGTCATCTAAGAAAATTCTCGATAAAAATCAAGAAATATTATCTTCAAGGATTTCAAAAGGATAGGACTATTCAATGAGATTGGATGAAGAGATGTGAAAATGGATTAGTTCAAATTTGGAATATTTAGTTATAGAGTCCAAAGGAGGAAGAACTAGGGGATGTCATAGATTCAAAGGAAAAACCTCGGTGACTTCCCAGTCTATCTTATTGTTTGGCTTCAATTTAGATGAAAAAAAATTTGAGTATTTCATTCTGCAAATTTTTTTAATTTAGGGCTTACATTTATGTGAAGCAATCACACAAATAGCCTAGAAGATGTGAGGATTTAGGTCGCAACAAACGATAACCTCAGAATCCTAAAACGAGTTAGGGCTTATATTTAAAGAAAACCTATGGCTTGGTTGTTTAATTCTAAGGAAGGAAGTTGGTTTAGCTGATTTAGATGTGTTTTGTTGTTGAAGATGACCGTGCTACCCTCCAAGCTCCTTGCCGTGACGAGTTTAAGTTTTCTAGGGTGTCAAGTTATGGTGTCAAATCAGGTGGCCCTATGTTGTAGTTCTTTAAATTTTATGGGGGATGTTAAAGTTGATTAGAGCGACACCGGTTAGGATCCTACGGTTCCCTTATTTTGGTACCACTATTTTCTATTGAATTCACTTAGTCCAAATGAATCTAAACTTAACTTAATGAGTTTCATAATTTCATTTAAACCGTGGGAAGCCTCGTTAGCAACCATAGGTTACCTCCTTCGAGGGGTTCTCGATCATCCGATAGAGATGTCTTAATTTAGTTGAAATTTTGATATTGTGATGTTTGTGATTAAATTGTGAGTTGTTTTNAGCTTGTGGTGCTTTAAAGGTGTTAAATTTTAGCTATGTTTGCTTTTCTAATCCTCATTTAATCAGTCTTGATTTAACTTAGATCACAAATAAGCCCTTAAGACCTAGGTAAGTGTCTTAGGGCCTGTTTGGTTCCAATTTTTAGGGTGCGGCGCGGCCTTCTGCCGTGAAATTTCTGCCACGGCACTGTTTGGAAGACGGCTTCGTGGCAACATCTCGCGAAGCTTGTGATAAAGCGGTCCGCGGGATAAATCACGTTTTCCCACTTTATTGAGCGGCTTTTACCTCGTCACCCCGCGCTCCTGGCGATTGATTCTCTGTTATCCCATAACTCCCATGGTGTCGTCGTCCGCCCATATTTCGCGAAGCAGGGAGGTCTCTCCCTTCNTGACACTGTTTGGAAGACTGCTTCGTGGCAACATCTCGCGAAGCTTGGGATAAAGCGGTCCGCGGGATAAATCTCGTTTTCCCACTTTATCGAGCGGCTTTTACCTCGTCACCCCGCGCTCCTGGCGATTGATCCTCTGTTATCCCATAACTCCCATGGTGTCGTCGTCCGCCCATATTTCGCGAAGCAGGGAGGTCTCTCCCTTCTATGCTCTTCTCATCTCCATTCCATCCTTCTCCCACGGCTTTCTCTTCCATCAGAAGAGCTGAGCTCTTGTTATTCGAGTTCCCCAGCCTTTCAAGTAGGGCGGCTTTATTCTGTTTGCATCCTGCCCTAATAGACGAAGATCCAGGTCCGACTGCCATTGATTACGGGTAAGACATTAAAAAGCTTATTTTTTTCCTTAAAAATATTGGGTTCACATGCTCTATGCTTTTCTACATGAAACTGGTTCTGGCTTTTATCTGCAATTTTCACATTTCTTTCACTTTGTTTCTCTCCATGAAATATGTGTGTTTAGTGGTTGNCTTGGGTTCACATGCTCTATGCTTTTCTCCATGAAACTGGTTCTGGCTTTTATCTGCAATTTTCACATTTATTTTACTTTGTTTCTCTCCATGAAATATGTGTGTTTAGTGGTTGCTTACCCTTTTTTGCTTAAAGTGTGTTGTCTTGACAAAATGCTCATCTCTGAGGATGAGTTTCATAGGCTAGCAGATTCAACTTTATATATGAAAGGGTATTGCTAGTGTTGATAAATCAATTTTCATAATTATGCTGTGGTTGAAACTGAACCAGTTCAAAGCATGATTTTTGCTACAATGCTTAGCCTGATTAATAATGATTTGGCCTTAATATTTATAAAACAAACTTGAGATGCCTTTATTGTTTGACTGCTANAATTGCTAGTGTTGATAAATCAATTTTCATAATTATTCTGTGGTTGAAACTGAACCAGTTCAAATCATGATTTTTGCTACAATGCTCAGCCTGATTAATAATGATTTGGCCTTAATATTTATAAAACAAACTTGAGATGCCTTTATTGTTTGACTGCTATATTCCATAAAATATATTTATTACAAATACGATTCGCAATTGCATATTTAATTTTTTTACATATATACATAAATTTTTTAAACAGTTTTACCAAACAGGGGCAGTTTGGTTATTTCTCCAGAAACAGCTGCCCCACAGCTGTTTTCACACAGCTGCACCAAACAGACAGCAAGCTTCCCCGCAGCTGCTTCCCTGCAATAGCTTTTTGGGGTGAGCTGCAGCTGAGCAAAACAGACCCTTAATTAATTTTGAAAAAGTTAAGTTTTAGGTGATCATGATTCATTATTTGAATTTCATTTGAAAATCAAATAGGGGTATTAAATTGATTAATTATTGACTTCAAAAGTCATACCCCTAAGTCCTAGGTTCATTTAATTTTAATAAACTTCTAAATTTTAATAATTTAGAAATTTATTAATCTATCCTTTTAATTAGGAAAGTGAGGTTGGTTTCTACCAATTAATCCCCTTTTTAATTTCAGTCATCCAAACAAGTTAATTAAGATTAGAGGTTGCCCATTTCCCTCCTTGAATTAAGCCTAAATGTTAATTAAGGCCAAATTCCTAAAATTACACTTTTGTCCCTAAGGCTCTAACACTTCATAATTTATCAAATTCAAATCAAATGGCTTTGAAATTTTTATCCTATCTCGTTCATGGGTCAATTAAGACATCAGAGCATAAAATGTGATTTTTCAAAATTTGATTTAATTTATATAATTATTTTCATGCAAAAAATAGGATTTTTCGAAGAAAATTTTATAACTTGACCAAGGTGAAGCCTAATCACTTAAAATTTTTACTGGAGGTAGAAATAGACCAAAGAACCATTTGGAACAAATTTCATGATCTTTTGAATTTTATTTGAATTATTATAATTATTTTAGTTTCTCGGGTACTTATTAAATATAAAATATTTTAAATGTGGAAAATTAAGTTTTAATTTTTTTTGAAAAATCTCCCTAAGGTCAAAGAACCTAGAAAAGAAAATTTTATATTTTTTTGATTTGTTTTTGATTTANTCTTTTAATTAGGAAAGTGAGGTTGGTTTCTACCAATTAATCCCCTTTTTAATTTCAGTCATCCAAACAAGTTAATTAAGATTAGAGATTGCCCACTTCCCTCCTTGAATTAAGCCTAAATGTTAATTAAGGCCAAATTCCTAAAATTACACTTTTGTCCCTAAGGCTCTAACACTTCATAATTTATCAAATTCAAATCAAATGATTTTGAAATTTTTATCCTATCTCGTTCATGGGTCAATTAAGACATCAGAGCATAAAATGTGATTTTTCAAAATTTGATTTAATTTATATAATTATTTTCATGCAAAAAATAGGATTTTTCGAAGAAAATTTTATAACTTGACCAAGGTGAAGCCTAATCCTTTAANTTTTGAAATTTTTATCCTATCTCGTTCATGGGTCAATTAAGACATCAGAGCATAAAATGTGATTTTTCAAAATTTGATTTAATTTATATAATTATTTTCATGCAAAAAATAGGATTTTTCGAAGAAAATTTTATAACTTGACCAAGGTGAAGCCTAATCCTTTAAAATTTTTACTGGAGGTAGAAATAGACCAAAGAACCATTTGGACCAAATTTCATGATCTTTTGAATTTTATTTGAATTATTATAATTATTTTAGTTTCTCGAGTACTTATTAAATATAAAATATTTTAAATGTGGAAAATTAAGTTTTAATTTTTTTTGAAAAATCTCCCTAAGGTCAAAGAACCTAGAAAAGAAAATTTTATATTTTTTTGATTTGTTTTTGATTTATTGGAATTATTTTAGTGGAAAACCATTTTTTAGTCTTTAAAAATTATTTTAAGCTTCAAAATACAATATGTTTATTTAGAAAATTAGGAAAAATATTCCAATAATTTTCTAAGTGCTTATAAAATAATTTAGAATATTTACATGAATTTTATTATTTTTGTGATTTTATGAATTTTTAATTATTTTAAATATTTAAAAATGAAAATTTTATTTTAAATACCATTTTATTTTTATAAAATTTCCTTGATCACAAAGAACTCTAAAANAATTTTATTTTAAATACCATTTTATTTTTATAAAATTTCCTTGATCACAAAGAACTCTAAAAATAAGTTTTCATAATATTTTGAGTTATATTTTGATTTTTTAAAAATTATTTTATTGCCAAAAAAGATATTTAACTTGTAAAATCAACTTAGGTCATCAAATGGACTCAAAATGCTTTGAAATTTTTATGGAGACTTCTCTGGATCTTAAATAACAGTGGAGATTAAAAATCAAGTCATTTTGATGTTTGTGTATTTCAAAATTAATTATTTTAGTGTTTTAGGGTTTACAAAGATTATGTTCATTTTAAATGACTTGACTCATGANGAATGGACTCAAAATGCTTTGAAATTTTTATGGAGACTTCTCTTGATCTTAAATAACAGTGGAGATTAAAAATCAAGTCATTTTGATGTTTGTGTTTTTCAAAATTAATTATTTTAGTGTTTTAGGGTTTACAAAGATTATGTTCATTTTAAATGACTTGACTCATGAGAAATTTTTCTAAGGGTTCTCTAGTCATAGTAAACCTACCAAAATTTTCTTGGATTTTTCTAAGCAACATGTTGACTATTATGATTAATTTATTTAAATAATATACAAAATTGAAAAATATGGATCNTGTTCTCTAGTCATAGTAAACCTACCAAAATTTTCTTGGGTTTTTCTAAGCAACATGTTGACTATTATGATTAATTTATTTAAATAATATACAAAATTGAAAAATATGGATCTCTGTATAGAGATTTCTTATGACTTTGGAAAAATCAGGAAGTGTTACCCTTGACAGAGGCTATAACATGCCAAAAATTTAAGCTATGGTGATAAGTCTACTTGCATGGAGAGTTAAAAGACTCCCAACACTAATTCATTTTTTAAAAATAAAATATTTATCAAATGGACATAAATTTTAATCCACATTTTTCTCCTTTATTCACTGAGCAAGAGGGTATTTTTATTTTATTTTTGTGAATTGTCTACACAAAGTTATGTATTTTTGAAGTTTTGGGGATTAAATAAATAAGAAAAAGCCCATATTTTTCTACTTATCCATGTCAACCTCGTACAGGTCAAACAAACCATGTGTCGCTGCTTGATTGGGCGCCACCAGCCATTTCATTTCCCGCCCCTATAGGGCCGCACTCCGTCCGACACGATCTGGGCCGCCCGATCGATACACGCTCGATCCGACGGTCACGGGTCATCGTCCTAAATGAATTGGACTTAAAAACCGTCCATTTTAAAGCACTAATATCTCACTCGANGAACAAACCATGTGTCGCTGCTTGATTGGGCGCCACCAGCCATTTCATTTCCCGCCCCTATAGGACCGCACTCCGTCCGACACGATCAGGGCCGCCCGATCGATACACGCTCGATCCGAGGGTCACGGGTCATCGTCCTAAATGAATTGGACTTAAAAACCGTCCATTTTAAAGCACTAATATCTCACTCGATTCTCAATGAAATTGAGTGCAATTTTTTTTTAAATGTTCGTCTTGACTAGTAAAACACATCCATATGGTTGATGAACACTTAAATTGACTTTATATTCATGAATAATTAAAAGAAGTTTGGTTTANTAGTTTTTTTTTAAATGTTCGTCTTGACTAGTAAAACACATCCATATGATTGATGAACCCTTAAATTGACTTTATATTCATGAATAATTAAAAGAAGTTTGGTTTAGGGTTAACTTTCAATACCTTGGTCCAAGAGGGATAGCCTCAATTGGATGCTTGTAGAAGCTTTGTGTGGGTCCCAGGAGCTTAGGGATGGAGCCTCTGATCATGGTGAAATGCCTAAACCAAAATTCAACCAAGGCTCATTTGGGGGTTTGCTCGAAGTCCACCTTAGGGTGGCCAGATGATGGGGATTTTGTGGGGGATCTTCCTCTCTTGATGTTAGGATGGTGTAGGTGCAATTAATTTGAATTTGTTGGAGGTCTGGAGGATGTCCTGTTTCTGCCTTGAAATTGAGCTCCAAAATTGAACTCGAGCAATGACTTTGAGGGCTAGAGAAGGTTTGGTTAAGCCCAAGAGGTCTCCAGGAAGCTCTGAAAGAAATTTTACTGAGTCTCCCCAAGAAATTTCAAGCTCTCCCTTTTTGTCCATGGAGGGGGAGTTTAACAAAAATGGCTAGGCTGGCTACCAGGGCCAATTGAGGGGTGCATTTGGTTGCTTATGTGGAGGGCAGAGAAACTCCAATGAGCAGCTGGGATGATTTAGCCTTTGGGTTTGAATTGGGTATAAATCCCTTGTCTTGGCCATGGTTTTGGCCATTTTCTAGCCACCAAGGTGGTTGGTCGGCTAGGCATTGGTCNGCATGGAGGGGGAGTTTAAATAAAATGGCTAGGCTGGCTACCAGGGCCAATTGAGGGGTGCATTTGGTTGCTTATGTGGAGAGCAGAGAAACTCCAATGAGCAGTTGGGCTGATTTAGCCTTTGGGTTTGAATTGGGTAAAAATCCCTTGTCTTGGCCATGGTTTTGGCCATTTTCTAGCCACCAAGGTGGTTGGTCGGCTAGGCATTGGTCTCCTCTTGGCTCATGGAAGTCAGGGGGTGGCTAATGATGATTATCTTCCAAGCGTAAGTGATGATGTTGGAGATATTTCAAGTTAGGTCCAAAAATGGGTTAAAATCCCTTAATTTTGGGATCCATTGGTCCATAGCTTGTCATGGTGGTTTTAGCAAGGTTTAGCCCGGTCTTTAGAAAGGTTTTAGTGGCTGTGAAATCATTATTTTGATGGCTTAGACATGGTTAAGTCAATTTTGGGTGAAAGGGTCCAAGTGAGTGCAAATGACCAAAAATTGGGTTTGGGATAGGCTAGCCATGTCAATTGGCCCAATTAGGTATTGCATTTGGTGTAGGTGATTGTAAGGAACAATTTTGGTGAAGGATGGAAATGGTTTTGAGTTCAATTGGAGGGTCAATTTGAAGGATATTGGAGATTTGGTCAATTTGGGCATGTTGGGCTAGACTTGAGTCTAGATTGGGTTAGCCTTGGGCTAAGTCCAAATTTATTATTGAAAATGGTCAATAGGAACCTCATGTAGAGTTTTCAACATAAATTTGGTGCCAATTTTGGGGTTAAGGCAATCAATTTGGTGAAATTTGGGGACATAGNCAAGGTTTAGGCCGGTCTTTAGAAAGGTTTTAGTGGCTGTGAAATCATTACTTTGGTGGCTTAGACATGGTTAAGTCAATTTTGGGTGAAAGGGTCCAAGTGAGTGCAAATGACCAAAACTTGGGTTTGGGATAGGCTAGCCATGTCAATTGGCCCAATTAAGTATTTCATTTGGTGTAGGTGATTGTAAGGAACAATTTTGGTGAAGGATGGAAATGGTTTTGAGTTCAATTGGAGGGTCAATTTGAAGGATATTGGAGATTTGGTCAATTTGGGCATGTTGGGCTAGACTTGGGTCTAGATTGGGTTAGTCTTGGGCTAAGTCTAAATTTATTATTGGAAATGGTCAATAGGAACCTCATGTAGAGTTTTCAACATAAATTGGGTGCCAATTTTGGGGTTAAGGCAATCAATTTGGTGAAATTTGGGGACATAGNTTATGGCTAGACCCTAGGCTATTAAAGAGAAAGACTAGACCTCAACCAAAAGTGAGGTCAACATGTTCGTGAACTGCGGGCTGCGTGGGAAGCTTATGTGGAAAGCACAATGATTGGGAGCATGTCGCATGGGGCTTCGGAGCTGTCTAANCTATGGCTAGACCCTAGGCTATTAAAGAGAAAGACTAGACCTCAACCAAGTGAGGTCAACATGTTCGTGAACTGCAGGCTGCGTGGGAAGCTTATGTGGAAAGCACAATGATTGGGAGCATGTCGCATGGGGCTTCGGAGCTGTCTAAGATGAGTTGGCTGCCGCGTGGATAAGTAGAAAAATATGGTATTTTTTATTTAAATAAATTCAAAAACTTCAAAAATTCATAACTTGGTGTAGAAAATTCATAAAAATAAAATAAAAATATCCTCTTGTTCACTGAACAGAGGAGAATAATGTGGAATAAAAATAAAATTATTTGACATATTTCTGATTTTTTATTAATTAAATACTCACTGAACTATTTTAATTTGAATTAAGTAAATATTAATCACCATGGCTTGAANTTCTTGTTCAGTGAACAGAGGAGAATAATGTGGAATAAAAATAAAATTATTTGACATATTTCTAATTTTTTTTATTAATTAAATACTCACTGAACTATTTTAATTTGAATTAAGTAAATATTAATCACCATGGCTTGAAACTTTGGGGATTGATTCTTCATGATAGTGAGGATGACCCCTGATTTTTCTAAGGTCAAAGGACACCTCTAGCTCTGAATCCCTAATTTTCAAGTATATTGACCCATTTTTGCTTAAATTAATTATATAAATTAAATATTAATAAAAAATATGAATATTGCTTTGGTAGGTTCCTTGTGGTCAGAGGACTGTAGAAAAAATGTAAAATGTGTTTAAATGATTATGCATAATTTTTTAGCTAATTAAGTGTCTAAAATTTAGAGTAATTTAAATAAATATAATAATATTAAAAAATTAACAAAATTGATTCTACACTGTAAATAATGACCACNATATTAATAAAAAATATGAATATTGCTTTGGTAGGTTCCTTGTGGTCAGAGGACTCTAGGAAAAATGTAAAATGTGTTTAAATGATTATGCATAATTTTTTAGGTAATTAAGTGTCTAAAATTCAGAGTAATTTAAATAAATATAATAATATTAAAAAATTAACAAAATTGATTCTACACTGTAAATAATGACCACTTTGACTCACTGAAAAAGTTTGAAACCAATTTGAGTTAAATTAATCACTAAAGTCTATTTTCAAATAAAATGACATTTTTACATTAAAATAATTATAATAATGAAACTATAATTAGGAAAATTATGAAAAGTGATTTTCTGAGTTCCTTCTGATTAGGGATATTAAGGAAAAAAAAATTATTAAAAAATAAGTAGTTCATTTTTTAGCTACTTTTTAAATTAAAAATAATTAAAAATATCTAAAAAAAATTGAAAAAATATGAAAATGCCTAAAATATTTCTAATTGTTTCTTGATCACATGGGACCCTTTAGAATATTTTTTGTGATTTTTCTAATTTAGTTATGTATTTTTAAATGCTCAAAGTGTATTTTTTTTAATTTTCCATTAAAATAATCATAATAAATTAAATAAAAATAAAAAAAAATGAAAAGTTTATTTCTCTGAGTTTTTTGGACTTAGAGAGATTTAATAAAAATATAAAAAAAAAATTGAAATTAAATTATATTTTATATTCAATTAATCATTAAAATCAATAAATAATTGTAATAACTAAAATATAATTTTAAAAATCATGAAATTTTATCCTAGTGGTCCTCTAACCTAGGTGAACCTTTAATAATTTTCCCATGAATAGAACATTTACTTTGATTAGTTAAATAAAATCAACATTGAAAATCCTATTTTTTAGTTAAAATAATTATATAAATTAAATAAACTATTAGAAAAATTATGATTTCTAGTTTGATATTTTAATTGACCAATGAGTGGGTACCATAAAAATTTAAAAGTGATGTGGGTTGTATTTGATGAGTTATGAAGTGGAGAGCCCTAGGGGCAAAATTGTAATTTTAAGATTTTGATACCATAATTAAATTTTAGGTTAATCAAAGGAATAAATGGGTAATTTTGATCATAATAAACCTTTTTGGATGTTTGAAAGATAATGGGTTAAGAGGTAGAAACCAATTTGCCACCTCTTCATGATAATGTTAAAATTGTAATTTCATAAATTGTTATGACTTGGAGGTTAATTCAGTTGAATGATACTAAGGTAGTGGGCTTAAGCTAAGAAGATAATAATTCACTTATTTGAAGCCCATAATTGGTGACTAAATGATAGCATGATCCTTTAACAAGAATTGATCTCACTTAAATTAACATTTTGATTATTACAAATCTACCTTCAGATTGAATTTAAGGGCTTGGCGGTGAGCTAGGCTTGGTATTTAAGCTTGTTTAATGAGGATTAGAAAAGAAGAACATGATTAATTAATGAATACCCTTAAACACTACAAGCCCAACTTTAGTGCTGGGTATAAGATTCTTAATGATTTGAGTTTGCCCTAAGGGTACCCACTTTCATAACTCTTAAGTAGAACATTAAGTTACTATCAGACTACCCCACTCTCGGGATGAATAAAATATTAATTTTCACTGAGCATAGGGTGTATTAAGTCATTGAACATAAATTTAACTATGGATGATTAACTGAACAATATAATNGAGATTGAATTTAAGGGCTTGGCGGTGAGCTAGGCTTGGTATTTAACCTTGTTTAATGAGGATTAGAAAAGAAAAACATGATTAATTAATGAATACCCTTAAACACTACAAGCCCAACTTTAGTGGTGGGTATAAGATTCTTAATGATTTGAGTTTGCCCTAAGGGTACCCACTTTCATAACTCTTAAGTAGAACATTAAGTGACTATCAGACTACCCCACTCTTGGGATGAATAAAATATTAATGTTCACTGAGCATAGGGTGTATTAAGTCATTGAACATAAATTTAACTATGGATGATTAACTGAACAATATAATAAGTTCAAATGAACTCAAAAAATTTTAAAGGGTTTTAAAAGTTGTTTAGGGTTATGCCCAAACACTTTTACTACCTTGTGAATATTTTGAAGGACAATTGAACTTATTATAATTTGTTCTAGAAAATCATCCATTGAAACTTTAGAGGCCCACNAATTTTAAAGGGTTTTAAAAGTTGTTTAGGGTTATGCCCAAAAACTTTTACTACCTTGTGGATATTTTGAAGGACAATTGAACTTATTATAATTTGTTCTAGAAAATCATCCATTGAAACTTTAGAGGCCCACCAAGTTATGCCTCGGGACCCGCTAATCCACCTAAATCAATAAAAATACCCTACACTACTTATCCTATATTAATTGACCCAATGTTCAACAATTTGAATCTTCTCTAAGGTATTTAAATCCTTGTGAGCAACTGGGGATATTTGTGTTTGCTACATATGGATCATCGGGCTTATGTAAGTCTGAGGTCTAGGTGGCTAGGGCGATGACGATANTAATTTGAATCTTCTCTAAGGTATTTAAATCCTTGTGAGCAACTGGGGATGTTTGTGTTTGCTACATATGGATCATCGGGCTTATGTAAGTCTGAGGTCTAGGTGGCTAGGGCGATGACGATAATGCTAATGTGTGCTAAAATGAGGGATACGATGTGGGACTTTAGAACAGTATCTCCTACCTCAAGGACTGTTAATAAAAGGAGAGGATAAGGATTGATGATACTATTTGATGACTCTTGAGAAGAAAAATACCCCCTGATACTCTTATGTTGTTTGTAGTTTTAGCTCGATCAGTTTGATTTACCTGTGGACTGCATCACTCTACAATATGTTTTAAAAAAATTTCTTTTGCATGATAAAGTTTATATGCATGAAAAATTCAAATGAAAATTTATGAAGGTCTACGGTTAATTGCTTGGATTGAGGTTAGGACTGCCCTACGTAGATTATCGGGTTGGTATCTCTCACTTAAAGTTGGGAAGCACATAGTCCAGCTCTGAGCCTCCACCTTTACTCATGTCTTACACCAAGTTTTGATCTTCTATATGTGATTACGGGTTTTCTTTTTTACTTGGGTTTCGCTATGACTAGTTTTTTCTGACTTTTCCATACCGAATGCTTTCATTTACTTTCTTGCAATTTATTTAATTACTACAAATATATTATGCTTCATGTTGCTAACCTTGCAGCGGGAGTAGCGAGAAGATGACAGGTATGCATGCATTGCAATTTTATTTCTTTACTTTACAACACGTTTCTTACCAACATTTATTTAGTTCACCTGCAAAACTGTGTCAAAACTAAAAATTACAAAACCTATTTTAAAAAACTAAAAAACTTTTTTTCAAAATAACCAAAACATTAATTTCATAACACATCCTCTTGAATTTATGGGAGTCCCTCGGATGAGGTAACAACCGGTTGCTAACAAGATCTCCTTAATTTAAATGTGTTTAGAAACTCATTTAAACTAAGTAAATTAAAGAGAAAATAGTGGTACCAGAATGAGGGAATTGTGGGATTCTAACTGGTGTCACTCTAATGAACTTTAACCCCCCTCCGTAATACTTGAATAATAACAAAACTTTTCATTTAAACCTTTTGAACCCTTAGACTTGAGGACTATTACATCTACGAGGAGTTTGGAACTAACTCCCTGGGCAGCATGACAAGGATATATAGAAGAACAACTTTGAGAGAGCAAATGAATCTACAACAGCAATCTCCTCCTTAGAATTAAATAACAAGCCATAGNAAAGAACAACTTTGAGAGAGCAAATGAATCTACAACAGCAATCTCCTCCTTAGAATTAAATAACAAGCCATAGGAAATTGAGGATTTTTGCCTAGTGCAACATAAAACCCCATCTTATCTTTAGGCCTTTACACAATCATGTTGTGCAATTTAAGCCCTAACTTGCCTTAGGTTCTGAGGTTGTCGTTTGTTACGCATAGATCATCTTATCTTCCATCTTATTTATATGATTGTGTCATACAGATGTAAGCCCTTGTCGACACTATTTTTGGTTAAGGAGTTGCCCGTTANATAGGTTCTGAGGTTGTTGTTTGTTACGCATAGATCATCTTATCTTCCATGTTATTTATATGATTGTGTCATACAGATGTAAGCCCTTGTCGACACTATTTTTGGTTAAGGAGTTGCCCGTTAGAAGCTGGCGGCCGCCGGAATCGAAGTCCCGTCGCCCGCTTCAGAAGGACATTTAATTTAATTTTTTTTTCTTTGAGTAAGGAGCCAAGATCCAATTCATTAATGAAAAAAAGCCAAATACAAGAGAAAAGAAAAAAAAAAGGTGAAAAAAGAGGGCCTATAGAAAAGAAGGCAACCTCTCAACAACAACAAAAGGAGTTATCTGATATAAGGGAGAGGCAACAGATCACTGAATAAAAGGAAATCCAGTGGGGGAGGAATCCTTCTGCTCACTAAAGGTTCTTCAGTAGAGAGGCCCCTTCTAGCCAGCCAATTGGAGGGTCTATTTCCTTCTCTGTGGATGTGGGAGAACTTGATAGAGCAATTCNGTTAGTGTGCGTAAGTTGGGGGAAGTACTTGAAGCCTAACCCACCCTCCTCAAAGGGTTTACACACCTTAGCCCAAGTTATCTAGTGTTTTTGCTTCCTTTGGCCAGCCCATAGAAATCTATTGAAGATCCCTTCTAATAATCTCTGAGAAGACTTTTTCAAGATGTTCATTTGCAGTAGATAGGATGGAAAAGCAGCTAGAACACTTTTCAGGAGTGTGATCCTACCC
>JXCR01103243.1:3659-36669 GCA_002079205.1 Phalaenopsis hybrid cultivar
TTTTCTAAGACTAGTCAATAGGAAAGTCCTATGGCTAGACCTAGGCTACTAAAGAAATTTCTAGACCTCAACCAAAAGTGAGGTCAACATTAGGGGACCCTTATAATCTTCCATAAAAATTTCAAATTTCCTAAACATTTGATCAAGACATTTGAGTAACATTGAGCTCGCTAGACCTTTTCTCGTCGGCGCCTATATTTTACTATAAATCTATTAAAAATTGATCTTAAATTTTTGCCTTAGAAGTTTCTAATTCAATTATTTATATTAAGATTCATGTTCTATTAGATTAGCTTTTGGGTTTATATGGAGTTAGGATGTGATTAATGTTGACTTATTATTTGCTTGATTAATTGAAATTTTGATATAAAATATTATTTAGATTTGTCATATTTGTACTCAAAGACTATAAATCTACACTTATTTAGTTTAATTTATAAAATTATTTATTGCTACTTTTTCTAGAAAATGTTTTATAAATCATTCACAAAAAAGAAAAGTAAACACAATTGATGCGGGCTAGAAAATTTGCAACAATATAATTATATATTATCATCTTAAAACATATAAAGAGAAAAACTACATGATTTGACTCAATTAAAGAGTTATATTATAAAATGATGATTACAGCAGGAAAGAGTTATAACGTTTCCCAAGTTACAACGCCGATGTGCGCTGAACTTGTTATAAAGAAAGGGCGGAGACTGATAGGGATCGACAGAGGTCGTCGGGCGGTGGTCGATGGGGGTTGACAGCGGTCGCCGACAGTCGACAATGGTCAACTGCGGGCGACAGTGGTCCATGACAACAAGAGTGGTGTTGGACTTCAATTTTTTTTCTAAATGACTGATTTAGAGTCATTTTAGGGCAGCTTATAAGTGTGAGCGGCGTTTTCAAAACGCTGCTGTACCGTTTGATTCGCGCGTTTCGTCAGATTATCCGAAAATTTGTTTGAGTTTTTACACTAAACGCAGGTCACGGGTCGACCTCTGCGGCCGGCCCGCGGGCTGCTTTTCAGCTTATCCTGAAACGCAAAAGCTGCCCCAAACAGACCCTTAAAGGTCGGATCTACTTTTAAATAGCGTATGTTTATTCCTAAGTCAACTCCAAGCATGTCAACCAATACTCGTAACAACAGAGCATCACGCTCCAACACCCATTGTTCCAAGGAGTTGTCACAAAGCCAAGGGCAGCAAACCTATTCATCTTCTCTCCCTGGAATATGTTATCCTTCAGTTGAGGGTGTCTTGGGCTCTTCTCTAGAAGATCTAATGTGTTGAATGGAGGAGTCTAAATTAAAGATTCTATAGCTCTTTCGCGGGGCTCAATAGTTGACACCCACACCGTTAGATGAAGTTCTTTTACCACTAACTCAACAACCTACATGAATGCGCCGCTCAAAAATATGTGTGTTGGCCCCTCTGCTTGAGAGGGAATATTTCCTCTGTCATGATGGGATGTTGGTCTCTTGGATACCACCAATTTCACTCATCCATCTTGCGCAACTCACTCGACACCGCCGTGCCTTATTGTTGTTCCTCACAATGTCATCCACAATGAGCAACGACATCTGGTCCAGAAAGTGCTCTATTTGGAGAATAATGGCTTTTTCTCCACTCACGACAACCTCCAATAATTCTCACCCCTAGTAGAGGCGGTTCTCTAACATCTTATCCCAAAAGACTTCAAACTTTCGAACATCGACACCTACGAAGGGCTAACTAACCCTTACGAGCATGTTGATCACTATCAAGCAATCAACATTCAATGTGCCTTTAACGAGATTCTATGACAAGTATTCCTGGTCACTCTTAAAGGGCAAACTTGCACTTGGTACTACTCTCTTCCACGGGACACTGTTAACACCTTTAACGAGATTACAGACTATTCGTGGTGCAATTCATGGCAAATCGGCGGATCATCTAATATTCATCCCATTCGGGAATTTACCAGAGTGAAGGAGAGTCGCTTAAGGACTACTTTCGCAGGTTCCTGTTTAAGCTCGTCATATTCCGAAAGTGGATATGAATTTTCAAATAGGAGTCTTCCTGGGAGGGAGCGCTCCACCCAAGACCCTTCTACTTGTTACTGATGCAGGAGATGATTCGCTGTTATGCTGACATTATCCACCAGGTTAATACCCAAATCATTGCAGATGAGGCCATCAAAGAGAATAAGTAGCAATTTGAAGGGAAGCATAATAGTAATGCTGAAGACAATAATCAATGCTCACAACGGAGAAAGTTTGAATAACGGGGGAATCACGACCATCCTCCCCGAAAGAATATACAGCACTCAACACATTGTGTATTAATGTCCTGATGGCCATCAAAGATGAGGAAACTATTAAGTGATCTCACCCTCTAAAACCTAACTCGGGGAATTAGGAACAATACTGTCATTTCCATCAGCGTTGTGGCCATTCAACCAAGGCATATAAACAACTTAAGGAAGAGATTGAAAGGTTGATTCGTTGAGGATATCTTAGTTGAATTGTGTATAACTAGTTGGAGTCGATAATACTCCCAATGGGGGGAACATGCACACGAGCAATAACATGGGAATCACCAAATTGTTGATGAAATTTAAACGATTGTTGGAGGTCCATTGTTAACCAATCAAGTTTTTATCACTACACCTGGAGAACTAGCACAAAAGAAATTTTTCTTCGAGTCTGACATTTTTTATGATTCTAACCAGAAAGGAGTCCAAGTCCCCCACAAAAATCCTCTTATTATAAGCACGAAAATTGCAATCCCTGCTACAACGTTAAGAGGATCTTGATCGGCAATTATAGCTCTATCAAAGTCTTGTTCTACTTCACTTTTCTTAGCTTAGGACTGGCAAGGGAAAGGCTTTAACCCACTTCAAAGCCATTTTACAGTTTTGAAAATTGACCAATAAGGTTAAAGGAATGATAAATCTCATAGTTGTTATGGGAGATTTTTCTCGACAGACGACCCACTCAATCCATTTCATCATTGTTAAGTCAGAACCAACATGCAATGCCATCTTTGGGAGACCCCTACAATCCATTTTTGGCAATGTGATTTATGTACCATGTCTGAAGCTCAAGTTCCTAACCCCAACATGGATCGACATCATACGAGGAAATCAACATATATCAATCATGCTACCTCAAGCAAGCTGAACGTCATTCATTGGTGCCACTTAACATCAAGAACTTTGATCTTCAAGATGGAGATGTATCTCAACAGGCTTCTCCTATAAAAGACTTGGTCCACATCCCACTCTTAATGAGTACTCCTCATGAATGGTGCAGCTTGGTTCCTTACTCTTTGATAAGCAGAGGTCTAAATATGTAGATCTCCTCTAAAGTAACCAAGACATTTTTGCATTGACCATGGTTGCATGCCTGGAGTCAACCCAGGAATAATCATGCACTCTTTAAAGATAAATACAACCTCTAAACTGGTCATCCAGAAGGAGGAGAATACGCTCAGTCGGTTGAAGTTGGTAATTTCACCACCATGTTGTTCGGGAAGTAAGACTTCTTCTAAAACAAAATAAAGTCACTCTACAACAAAATCGAGGTCGTATCTGAATTTTGTCCCTTCCTTTAGTTATAAGTGTAAGAAATTCCCCAGTTGTGGACATTTCCACATCGTCAACGAAGATCTCGTTGCGAAATATGATCATCACTGACCGCTGTCGACTACAGTCGACCGCCATCGAGCAGCATTCGTTGCAGCTTCCGATCGCTATAATTCGACGCTCATTTTTTGTAACAAATTCATCTCCAGTCGACGTTGTAACTTGGGAGGCCTAGTAACGTTTTCTCGCTTGTAAGATAAGTGGTTACAATTATAATCATTTTCTTATAGTGAAACTCTTTGGCTGGACTAGGCCTCGCAGTTTTCCTTTACGGGTTTTCCACGTAGAAATTTTTGGTGTCATTACTAGTTATTTTCTCTCTTAAGAGTGTGAGTAGAATGCTCATACCATGTTAATTTGATAATCTGCTACTTTACTGCTTCAAATTTTTTTGGTATGTATCAACAATTTTTTGAAGTACCATATTTTTATAAACACTTAATATTATATACATAAAAAAGTGCCAGCAAAGAGATCTAATAGTCCATAAGAGAAGAATATGATCGAAAGACTGAGCTCTTGCAAAGAGATCATGACGCCCTCCAAGCCGAACTAGTCGAGTTATACGAACCAAGTCAACCTGGTCAAAGCCTACCGAGTTTAAAAGTTTACAAGAAAATGACCAAGTGATCCAAATAAAAGCCATTCATTCTAAGACGAGCCAGGAGGGTGTCTAGGAGACAACTACAAAAAGCCGACTCTACACAATATTATGTCATGCAGTAGAGCTGACCTGACGAAAGAGTCGTCACCATAAAGCATCTTCAACCAACCAGTGGAGGCCAAAATATTTGTTGGAGATTGAAGAAAGACAACTTGATTAGGTTAGCCGACTGAGCCTTACCGACCAAGCAAAGCCGTCAAATCTAACTCAGTCGAGCCAAACTAATTGATATTAGCTGGTCGAACCAAAATACGACCGGACGCTGAGCCATCACTTATAAAATATAAGAAATATCAATGTATAGACCCTCTCCCATAAGAGTGTTCATTATTTGATTTCAACTAAAAAACTGAACCGAATAGAGTCAATTTGGTTCAATTTACAAAAAAAAAGAAAAAGGTTATGGTTATAAAAATGTTAAAGTTTGGTTTTCGGATAAATGTTCAGTTTTACTTCTTTTTCAACCGAATGAACCAAAAACCGACTTTTCTAAGCAAACCTTCTTTAAAGATGTTTAGAAACAAAATTTTTAGTGATCATCGTTACATATTCTCGATTAGGAATCTTCATTTTCTCTAATTAGCATCATATTTTATTCTGCCAAACTATATTTCGGTTTATATAAAGTCAAATCATTTAAACCGAATTACACTTCGATTTTACTGGTTCAGTTTTATCAATATTTTGTTTTGTTCGACACTTTGAATTTTGGATTTCAGTTAAAATGAGTTTTCCCAATTTGAAAATAGAACCCGCTGAACCGACCGAATGCTCACCTATACTATCTTGTATAAATCCTATTAACTCCCGATTTTTTTATTTTTATGAGATCAAATATTGGCCATTTAAATATATTTAAATCAATTTTTTTTAATTCAAATGATGCCAAAAATAGGAAAGGCAATTCAATTATAAGATTTTTGGATGCATGTGCATGTAAATTAAACAAAGCAATGTCACCTAAGTGATCAGTAATAGCAAACTAATTAGTAATAGCGATCAGTTATGTATGTAATCTTCCGAAAATAATTTGAATATATTTTAGCATGTTCATAAAATGACTTTACAGTCTTCTTTCATATAAATATTAATGGTTCATAGAGCTTTTATTCATATTATTATTTTCTTTTGGATCTTGATAAATAATAATACATAAATACTGGCAACTCCAGAAGTTGGGAAGGGGAAAGTCAGAGGAGAGAAACACAAATATATAATAATTTGAGGGTAACGGCAAGGGGGCAACTCCACAAATTGGGAAAGTACTACGTCAGGAGGACATATATGCAGACGATGAAGTAGATCGCACCACACCGCTGAACCGTTGTCCGCTCATGTGACTTACTAGGCATACTATTTTCTTCAATAACTTACGTGTATAAGCACACACAAAATAGAATGGAGGCCTAATTCATTTTTTTTTTCATTTCCTAATTTCCCCAAATGAAGTCTATTTATTTATAGAAGTATAAGAATCTCATTAATACTAATTTCTAAACTAACTAGTATTTTTAAACGAATACAAGAACTAATCATGATATGCCATCAACTAATTCTTTCATCAAACATGAATATCAAAGCATAACATGGATCTCGAGGCAACATTTTGAGCAAAATATATTCAAATCATTATAAAAAATTATCTAGAGCTCCAATTTCAACAAATTTATAGTCAAATTGATTGACTGAGTGATACAAATCCAATGATACCAAAACGGGTCCAATTCGAATCAAATCAAGCCATTAAACCTCTTTCGGAAGATTTCTTGACACATTGGGAATGTCAAATGGATGTCGAATCTGGCGAGCTTATAGTCAAATCGAGCGTCTCGACAAGAAAAATCCAACGAGCTCAAGATCGCTCAACTCCAACACTTTTAAGGCACTCAAATGTCCATTACTCTGTCTAATCAAAGAATCTCTCTAGACCGTCCGATCAAAGTGGTTTATAATCCTGTATTAATTGCACCCGGAACTCTATAAATAGAGCCCCACCCCTCTCATGAAAAGGGAAGAGAGCTTGAATCCTAGGAGAAGAGCTCCAAACTTGAAGCTTTAAGAAGGAACTAAAGTCCAACACCACTCTCATTGTTGTCGACCTCAATGACCACCACCGATTGTCATCGACCATCGATGAACACCACCAATTACCTCACGCCGGCCCCCGCCAGCCCCCGCCGATCACTATTGGTCGTTGTATGTTTCCTACAACAAGTTCACTCGCAGGTCGATGTTGTAACTTAGGAGACCATATAACCCTCTCCGGGTGCTTGCGAACTACGCCAAAAAGAGTCATTTGAAATCAACAAAACATGTGATAACTCTAACTGACAACCTGTTAAACCACCTCAGGGTTGACAATGTCAATGTGGTAAAAAAACAAACAACACTTTATTGTGTGGAGAATGTTAGAAGACACATGGATGATTCAAACGATGCAAGTTGGTCATTAAGATCTGACCAAACCTTATAAGATTTTAGTGATAAGGCTTTGAACTTCTCGGGGAGGGGGTCCTGAGATCTGAAGGGAGAATGCATTTTCCAGTTGACATGGGGCCTCCAAATTATTGTCTCTCCATCGATATGGATCCAACACTGTCATGGTATTGCGAATCTACGGCCTTGTCATGTGTGTCGGCTCTGCCTCTCGAGGGAGGTTGTACTCTCGTAGGAATGCTCTCCTCCTGGAGTTGTAATGACTCTGAGAACTTCCACAACTTGATCCACTATCTGATTCCTCAACTTCTAAATCTCTTGTTGTACAAACCCCTCCATGAATTCTCTAGTGCAGTCTATGCATACTGAGTCTCTCTGGAGGTTTTCTTTCTCCCTATCATGCACCTCTTCTTATTTCTGGCATGAATACATGCTCACTACCCTTTCATATACATATTTTTGTAGCCATTAATTTATTTATAACCCATTTGTCTCGCCTTTCTCACATTGTTTTCTCATTTTATTCCTAAATCCCATTGTGATATGGATATCAATATCTTATCTATTTCTTTTGCTAGTTTTAAAATGGCGAGAACCTTTAAAATAGGTCCAAAGAAGGTTTAGTCTGGGTAGAGTTCGACTTTTTGAATGACTTTCGCTAAATGGTTTACACTGTTCTATAGAGCTAACGCAGTCAATTATCTCGTTGAACCCAGCGTGAAAAATTACCAAATAGTTAATGATGAGTTGTTTGCATCATGATCGCCAACAAGTTTCTATCGATGATCCACTGGCTTTGTTTCTTCTAGATTATAGCTTATTGTGCATGTTGCACGCTTTCACACACTTAGTCAATCGTTGTGTTCATCAAGGCTTGTCAAAGTTGATTTTAGTGTTGATTGATGCCATGTTTGATAAATCTTGGTGGATTTGGAATGAGCTAATGTTTGACTTGATAAATTTATTCATTTATTGAGTTATACGTTGTATGGAAATGACTCATTTGACATATTAAGATCACCGTCAATGATTATTTTTCATAGGGATTCAAAATAGGCCTTAAAAACGAAGACCTATACATTTTCATTGCAATAGACATTCGACATAATGATCCATTAAATTAATAGTTCAACTATTTATGTTATAAGGAATCCCACAAGAGGGCATATGTCCAAAAATTTATGAAGCTATATTCTACAATGTTCCTTCATACATAACATGTATTTATTATATGTGTAATTTAAACATACAATCATCTAATCCAATAAAGATAGTGCAACTTCTATCCATCATGGCCAATTGAGTGGGCAACATTAATGAAAAACTTTTTTGTCACCTACTCATTGAAAACCTACCATACTTTCCTACTTTTTCATATGAAAACCATAAAATGTGAATTAAATGCATCATGTTGCAACACTTGAGTGGTTGTAAGTTTTGTCTCACCAAACTCAATAACAACATATAAAGTAAAGGAAAATTTACCTACACATCACACTATCTATATGTTCTTACATATCTAACCTCTAATGTTGAATGTTTATCTTTATAACAATGCAATCTNGATCGCTATTGGTCGTTGTATGTTTCCTACAACAAGTTCACCCGCATGTCGATGTTGTAACTTAGGAGACCTTATAACCCTCTCCGGGTGCTTGCGACTTACGCCAAAAAGAGTCATTTGAAATCAACAAAACATGTGATAACTTTTACTGAAAACATGTTAAACCACCTCAGGGTTGACAATGTCAATGTGGTAAAAAACAAACAACACTTCATTATGTTGGAGAATGTTAGAAGACACATGGATGATTCAAACGATGCAAGTTGGTCATTAGGATCAGACCAACCCTTAAAAGATTTTAGTGATAAGGCTTTGAACTTCTCGGGGAGGGGGTCCTGAGATCTGAAGGGAGAATGCATTTTTCAGTTGACATGGGGCCTCCAAATTATTGTCTCTCCATCGGTATGGATCCAACACTGTCATGGTATTGCGAATCTACGACCTTGTCTTGTGTGTCGGCTCTGCCTCTCGACGGAGGTTGTACTCTCGTAGGACTGCTCTCCTCTTGGAGTTGTAATGACTCTGAGAACTTCCACAACTTGATCCACTATCTGATTCCTCAACTTCTAAATCTCTTGTTGTACAAACCCCTCCATGAATTCTCTAGTGCGGTCTATGCATACTGAGTCTCTTTGGAGGTTTTCTTTCTTCCTATCATGCACCTCTTCTTATTTCTGGCATGAATACACGCTCACTACCCTTTCATATACATATTTTTGTAGCCATTAATTCATTTATAACCCATTTGTCTCGCCTTTCTTACATTGTTTTCTCATTTTATTCCTAAATCCCATTGTGATATGAATATCAATATCTTATCTATTTCTTTTGCTAGTTTTGAAATGACGAGAACCTTTAAAATGGGTCCAAAGAAGGTTTAGTTTGGGTCCGAGTTTGACTTTTTGAATGACTTTCGCTAAATGGTTTACACTGTTCTATAAAGCTAACACGGTCAATTATCTCATTGAGCCCAGTGTGAAAAATCACCAAATAGTTAATGATGAGTTGTTTGCTTCATGATCACCAACAAGTTTTCTATCGATGATCCACTAGCTTTGTTTCTTCTAGATTATAGCTTATTGTGCATGTTGCACGCTTTCACACACTTAGTCAATCGTTGTGTTCATCAAGGCTTGTCAAAGTTGATTTTAGTGTTGATTGATGCCATGTTTGATAAATCTTGGTGGATTTGGAATGAGCTAATGTTTGACTTGATAAATTGATTCATTTATTGAGTTATATGTTGTATGGAAATGACTCATTTGACATATTAAGATCACCGTCAATGATTATTTTTCACAGGGATTCAAAACAGGCCTTAAAAACGAAGACCTATACATTTTCATTGCCATAGACATTCGACATAATGATCCATTAAATTAATAGTTCAACTATTTATGTTATAAGGAATCCCACAAGAGGGCATTTGTCCCAAAATCTATGAAGCTATATTCTACAATATTCCTTCATATATAACATGTATTTAGTATATGTGTAATATAAACATACAATCATCTAATCCAATAAAGATAGTGCAACTTCTATCCATCATGGCCAATTGAGTGGGCAACATTAATGAAAAACTTTTTTGTCACCTACTCATTGAAAACCTACCATACTTTCCTACTTTTTCATATGAAAACCATAAAATGTGAATTAAATGCATCATGTTGCAACACTTGAGTGGTTGTAAGTTTTGTCTCACCAAACTCAATAACAACAGATAAAGTAAAGGAAAATTTACCTTCATATCACACTATCTATATGTTCTTACATATCTAACCTCTAATGTTGAATGTTTATCTTTATAACAATGTAGTCTTCAAAATTTTTGAATGATAACATATATTCAATTCTCTTTCCTTAAAGTTCGCCATAGTTTTTTTTTTTTTTGACGTGATGTTTATTGGGCGCTTATTACACACAAACAACATGTGCTGATTCGACTGTACTCAGAATTTTATCGAAATACACCTGATCTGCACATACAAATCATTCGATCCATATGAAATGATTTTTCACCTCATAGAAGACCACAAACTTCAAGTGATATTAAATATAAGTATGGGGTGTTCCATATTCTATAATTGCATATATGTGCATTAAAGNGTACACCTGATCTGCACATACAAATCATTCGATCCATATGAAATAATTTTTCACCTCATAGAAGACCGCAAACTTCAAGTGATATTAAATATAAGTGTAGGGTGTTCCATATTCTATAATTGCATATATGTGCATTAAAGTAGATGTAGATGTGCTGCTTTACTGATGTAACAACAAAACTAGAGCAGCCTGCAGCTCCTTTTCATTGCAGACTAACATCAATAAATATCTTAGAAAACTAATGAAAGTCTTTGTGTAAGAAATAGGCTCACATCAATAGGTGAAGCGAGCTCCTTTTTAACCATTTTAAAAGTGGAATACAACTCTTCATTCATATAAATGTTGGTATATATATATATATTGAAGTTTGGGGTCAGATATGCAAATACATATGAGTTGAGAGGTATGTATGTAAATCTACCTTTATGAAAATATAAACGGCCATATTGTACCACTTAGTTTTATAGTTTTCTACCTGACATCCAATTTTTAATATGTATTTTTATATGTAGTACCCAAATCTTTAATGTAAGAAAAACAAGGATATTTTGGACATTTCATTTTATCTCAAAAAATATATATTTTAAGTTGAATTTTGTATGAATATTGCTTGGTGGCAATGGAAAGTGAAGTGAGGTGGCTTTCTCATTCTTGCATCCAAACAATATTTGCATCTTTTTCATGTTATTATTAATCTTTGAATGATAATATCTATTTAGGTATCTTCTACATTGTTGGATTCTGAATTGTCTTTTGTGAGCATGTCTCGAGAGTTAGAGTTGAGTGAATGAGAGAATAAAATGAGCCAAAAGTTGTTATGGAGAGAACCAGGGGTGAGTACCCTTATGTTTTGCCTCTTATTTATAAAGACATATTTTGTAAAATTATTGAAAGAAGAAAACAATTATGGAAGTCGTTCTTAACATGATTAATACTTAAATCAATTGTGTGAATTTCATTTCATGTATGTATTATAATTTGAATATTGAAATGACGGTAATTGGTTAATCGACTTACTAGAATTCGGTTGATTAAGACGATCGACTAGGTGGCGACCGTGCATTGTGTTTGGTCAACCGAGGCGTTCGGTCGAATGACAATCTTTTTTTTCATGGCAAAAGCCGGTTAGCCTTCCAATTGTGATCGGTGGGTTTTTGTCTGTACTTCGTTAGGTCAATTGGTCGATTGACTTATGAATTAATTTGTTTAGTCGGGTGCACTATGACTCGCTTGCCGCTTGGTTTAAGTCTTACGGGGCTTATGTCTCGCCTACCTGGTCTGTTCGTCGTCTCAGTTGAATACCTCAATTTTTTAGGTATTGGGTGGATCCTTGTTACTGCCCGTGTGAGGTATCCGATGAGACTTGCTGCTATGTTGAATTACACATAGCCCTTGGCGGATCTTGTCATCAGGCGAAGGACCATTTCTAGAGCTTTGACATGTCTAGGGCTTAGAGGCGTAACTTCAGTTGTTTTTGGGGGTTGTCGGTCAACTGTTTACCCTTGGGAAAAACTTTTTATTTTTAGTATTTCATTCTTTTTGAGATTCATGTCGGTAGCTCTAATGTATACATTTATATTATCATGGATATCCCACATTATATTCTCCAATAATGATAGTGCTGAATAACATGTCAAGTTATATTCTATTATTAATAAGGAGCATTGATGGGAAGAATTTATTAGCAGTAATTAAAGAAACTTTCTTCTCCATGTTCTAAAAAAGAAAGCTTAGCTCTTATTTCATGTTATAAGTGCATACTAATTTCCAATGAGTAACCAATGCCGGTGCCTAAAATATTCTTAATTATGCCAGAATATAAATTATTTTTTATTATATAAAATAAAAAAATACGCTATACTTATTGATATATATCTATTATTTATAATTACAATAAAAATTTAAGAGATAACCTCTTATGTCTCTTTTAAATGAGAAATATTTACGTACGGAAAGCGTACACAGAGTTGCGTATATTTTAGGTTATTTGGAGGGCACAACTAAGTTACACTTAAATTATACTCTTTATAATTCCACCTGCAATCTAAGTGCAACATAGCTGTACCCTCCAAATAACCTAAAATGTATGCAACTCTGCGTACATTTCCCGTACGCAAATATTTCTCCTTTTAAATCTATCCTCAAATGCTTTGCCTACAGTAAAAATATATAGAAAAATTACTTTTTTTATATGATAACGACTCTTGTCAATAAATTTTGTTGATTATTTAATGATACAAAATTAATTTCTACGCGTCTACAATAGCAAATTGTACACAATAAGAACTTAAAGTCATTAAGTCATACATATAACAAATATTTATGTAAAATATTTAATCGACGCGTATGTATATACTGTAAAAATTTAATCATCGAGTAATCTCCTCTCAANATATAAAAATTTAATCATCGAGTAATCTCCTCTCAATCAATAATTATGATCATTATGAAATAGAATTGATCCAACCTCCTATCGAACTCATATTGTAATCACAAGGTAGAACATAAACTCAAATACATACATGCCAAAATAATATGCATGATGCGGTCAACCAAATGAATGAGAGATGACTATGTTAAGAAAATAATTTAAACATCAAATTAATACAAAAATGATAATATCATCATAAATATAAAAGTATACTGCATATTTTCATGATTAGATCATTTAGGGGGATTTGCTCCATGGTTGAGTGTTGAGACTTCACATACGGTCTACAATAGCTATTTTTGAGGGATAATTATAGCTTCTTCCATCTCTTATTTTCCTTAATAAAATCTTATTTTCTTAATTAAAAGAAATAATGTGATGATTGAGCTAAGAATGAACAAAATTCATGCAAACAAAAAGACAATACATGCAATTAACGCCTATTGAATAAATCTACCAATTTTTGTTTAGACGGAATAAACATGTGACAAAAAAGTAATATTTCATAAATATTTAATAATAATAATGATAATAACACCATTAATCTAACAACAATCATTAAAGTTATGTCATAGTTTGACTATGCGGGTCATTGAGTGAAAAGTTGACAGACAACTACGTTATCAGTCGTAAAACCTCTCTGACTTGGGTTTGATCCCATATGGAGATAATAATAGATATGGGGAGCGTTATTTAAAAATACCACCTTTTAAAATAATATCATAGATTGGCTATTTTTCTTCAAAGAAATTGCTGATAAAACCAGCCAACACAGCATCAATTAATTAAATATCTACAAAATTTCTATTAGTTCAAGTGGAGCTGAAGCGAAAATTTGTAATCAAGAGTGGAATTGGTGAGCACAAGGCCTTGGGCTGATATTTCTTAAAAGGCCGGCCCGAGAAAAAGCGCGGGAAACCGTTTTCCCTTTGTATCCAGTTCCTACTGATTTCGGGCAACGGGTTCCAATTCTAAATTCTCTTCCCCCTTGCTGCAAACCTAACGATCGGAGACGAAGTAGCAGGCCATTTAATGGACCTCGATGCCTTTGAGTCGCTGGCGGAAGACGGGGAAGGCGAGGAGCAGGAAGAGTTCGGGTTCTCCAGGAATTATTTTCTTGCAAGAGAGCTTGGCGGAAGCAGCCGTAAGAAGTCAGCTCGCAAGCTCTCCGAAATTGATATTGCTGACGAGCAGGTTTCGGAACCCTAGCTCAAATCTATGCCATCCTTTCCTCTTTTCCGGATTGGAATTTCCAATTATTTGCAGCTTTTTTGAGTTGTGAATTTTTTTTTTAATTTGCGGTATAATGTGTTGAAGCATGGATTTTCTTTATGATATTTGTTAGGTTTTAAGAGCAGCAGCATCGGTAATAAGTCCGAAAAATGGGGCAGGGATTGCGGCTCTGTTGAGGAGTTACAAGGGCCAGTATTCCAAGTGGCTTTTTGAGCTAAGGTCTACAATTTTGTTCTCTAAAGCTTCTTTTGCTTGCTTTGGAAGCTTGATATTATTAATTCCATGACCTATGAAGTCATTTAAAGCCTTCCTAATCTAGGCCCTTCGAAGTGAAGGTTTCTGGAATTTTACGTTTCATTCCTAAGTTTTTTTGTGCAGTTTCGGGTAGGATAATTTGGAATTATTGAATTAGGATCTGATTTTTGAGGTTGACAACTCCATATCCCAAGTTACAAGGTGCACATGGCTCTATTTATTATTGAATCTGTAACATCTTGCATTAAATAATTTAAATTGATATTAATTATTGAGACTTGTTGCTTTCACTACCTGCGAGAAAGGGTGAGGAAGGTTTTGCTTCTTGATTTGTAAGAAAAGTAAAGCTTTTATGATTTTTATCTTCTAATAAGTACAACAAGATCGTTGTTGCTGCCTAATTTTCCATGAAAGAAAAATCGTATCATTAGAAAAAAATGAATGTATTACGTAACTATTAGAGTTATTTTATTAGAAATTATTTTTATTTATTTTAATGTATTTTCTTTTTATCTTTTGGATCTCATTAGCAAAGATTTCAATATTATATATATATTTTCTTATATCCCTTTTATATAATGTATTTATATCCTTTGCTGCTCGCTCAACAATATTATTGTGCTCTATTCCCAAATTCTACGTGGTATCAAAGTAACGAATCAATGGGTCGCTGGGGCTTGCTGCAAGCCTTCTCCGACAACCTTTTTGTCCGCGAGCCCCTTATCCTTCCTGCAGGCCCTCTAGCCGCCAATTTCTGTTGGCCAGCTTGTAACTTTCTTTGCTGACCAAACCTCCTGTAGGCCTTTAGATTTTAGTCGCTGTTTCCTGTAGTCATTTTCCCGCCGGCTAGATCTCCTGCAGTTTCTTCGCAGTAAGCCCTAGCCTTCGGGTTGTGAGGTATGTACTTCCTGGCATAGAAATGAAACGCAAAGAACACAAACAAACACAGATCGTTTACATGGTTCGATCCAACTGGATCTACGTCCACTGGAGGGAATCAATCAAATAGTTCACTAAGACAAAAAAATAGAGAATACATAGCTTATACATAGAGATGAGTCATCATCTTACTTTTATGACTTCACTTTCAAGCGACACCTTGATATAATGCCTCAAGATGCTCTCTTCCTCTCTAGCTCTCTAGTTATTCTCTCCTCCTTTGTGGTAGCTTAAGATCTTTTNCCATCATCTTACTTTTATGACTTCCCTCTCAAGCGACACCTTGATATAATGTCTCAAGATGCTCTCTTCCTCTCTAGCTCTCTAGTTATTCTCTCCTCCTTTGTGGTAGCTTAAGATCTTTTTTCTTCCTTTCCTAAGTCTCACACCCTCTCTATTAATAAAAGCAAGATAGTGGTGGGTGGGAGGTAGGTGAGCGGTAGGTGAGATGTGGTAGGTGAGCGGTAGGTGAGTTGTGGTAGGTGAGCGGTACCACATTACAAAATTGTCATTTTACCTTAGTTCAATAATTGAGGGTCAAAATAACAATTCTCCACCTTGACCCTGAATTGAAATGCTCGTAGCTCTTAGGAATAGAGTTTAACAACAACAGTGTCTTGTTCTCATCGTCTATTTTGACGTCGATGTTCTCGAGGTCGTCGATGATCTTGTTGAACTCGTCGTTGTGCTCTGAGACAAATTTGTCTTCATGCATTTTGAAGGAGTATAGGCGCTGCTTCAGAAAGAGCCTATTAGCCAGAGAGTTTGTCAGGTAGTGTATCTCGAGTTTGGCTCAAAGTGCTTGAGCCGTTGTTTCCCTTGACACCTCCCTCAAAACTTTGTCGCCCAACCTCAAGATTATCAAACTGTGGGACTTGTCCAGTATGCCGATCTTCTCCTTCTCGGTCATGTCGGTCGACAATGCCGCCAACCCTTACAAGGCTTCTGCAACACCCTGTTGATCCAATAGAGCTCTCAAGTTTACTCTCCATAGGCCGGAGTCGTTCTTTCCGTTGAATTTCTCAATGTCGAATTTGACGGAACTCATTGTCGTGGCTAGGATTTCTTCCAATGAATTCTACNATCCAGTATGCCGATCTTCTCCTTCTCGGTCATGTCGGTCGACAATGCCGCCGACCCTTACAAGGCTTCTGCAACACCCTGTTGATCCAATAGAGCTCTCAAGTTTACTCTCCATAGGCCGAAGTCGTTTTTCCCGTTGAATTTCTCAATGTCGAATTTGACGGAACTCATTGTCGTGGCTAGGATTTCTTCCAATGAATTTTACCTGCTGCCATTCCAAGAACTAGGCTGAAATCACCAAAATGTTGTACTATTGTATAACAACCAAGAGTTTTCAGCCTAAACCTGCTTTTTAACTCCTTGTTGTCCAAGAAATTCTCNATTCCAAGAACTAGGCTGAAATCACCAAAATGTTATACTATTGTATAACAACCAAGAGTTTTCAGCCTAAACCTGCTTTTTAACTCCTTGTTGTCCAAGAAATTCTCACGAAATTTTTTACCTTATACCCGTGAACTCCACTGCCTTCGCCAACCGAACGGAGAGCTTCGATCCCTTCTGACAGAGATCACACCTGTTCACCTGAGAAAACTTCATATTCTGTGCTCGCGCCTCTTTCCCACAGGCACTCCTCTGCGTCCAGCGGAACGAATCAGGAATTTCTCCTCTGCCTCTGCACGAGAATAACTGCCTCTCCAGAGCCGTCGCGCCTCGCCAAACTTCTCAGGTCCTCCTGCTTCGTGAACTCCCGAACAGGGAACTCCTCGAACCCTTCTCTGTGCAATCNAAATTTCTCCTCTGCCTCTGCACGAGAATAACTGCCTCTCCAAAGCCGTCGCGCCTCTCCAAACTTCTCAGGTCCTCCTGCTTCGTGAACTCCCGAACAGGGAACTCCTCGAACCCTTCTCTGTGCAATCTCCGCCTCTTCACTCTGACCGAGCTGCTCGCAAGACTGAACTCCTGCTCTGAAATCCTCTACTGGCATCCATGTCGCAAATTTTCGGCCCTCGCTCGCGGACTGTTCCTCCTCTGTCTCGCCAAACCGCACAACCTGCGGGGCAAATCCAGTAGATCAAAGCTTCCATTGCTCACCGAATCTGTCGCAATTCAGCTGCCTGCGACGCAATCCACTTGTTTCTCTGTTCGTGAATGCCGAACTCTTCTTCGTCGCTGACCGCGAACACCTTTACGCGGACACTTCTAGCCAAGAAGTATGGATCTTTCCACAGACGTCGCTAATTGTTGTGAGATATGTACTTCATGACATAGAAATCAAACGCAAAGAACACAAGCAAATACAGATCGTTTACGTGGTTCGATCCAACTGTATTTACGTCCACGGGAGGAAATCAATCAAATAGTTCACTAAGGCAAAAAAAATGGAGAGTACATAGCTTATATAGAGAGAAGAACCCTCATCTTACTTTTATGGCCTCCCTCTCAAGCGACATGTTGATACAATGCCTCAAGATGCTCTCCTCCTCTCTAGCTCTCTAGCTATTCTCTCCTCCTTTGTGGTACCGCTCACCTATCACATCTCATATACCGCTCACCTACCTCCCACCTACCACTCTCTTGCTTCTATAAATAGAGAGGGTGTGGTCAAAATAACAATATCGTTCCAACCGATCGAGTGAGTTCTCTTGTTGGTAGAGATCCCTCATAACGATCNGATTCAGCTGCCTGCGACGCAATCCGCTTGTTTCTCTGTTCGTGAATGCCGAACTCCTCTTCTTCGTCGCTGACCGCGAACACCTTTACGCGGACACCTCTAGCCAAGAAGTATGGATCTTTCCACAGACGTCGCTAATTGTTGTGAGATATGTACTTCATGACATAGAAATTAAACGCAAAGAACACAAGCAAATACAGATCGTTTACGTGGTTCGATCCAACTATATCTACGTCCACGGGAGGAAATCAATTAAATAGTTCACTAAGGCAAAAAAAAATGGAGAATACATAGCTTATATAGAGAGATGAACCCTCATCTTACTTCTATGGTCTCCCTCTCAAGCGACATGTTGATACAATGCCTCAAGATGCTCTCCTCCTCTTTAGCTCTCTAGCTCTCTAGCTATTCTCTCCTCCTTTGTGGTAGCTTAAGATCTCCTCTTCCTCTCCTAAGCCTCACACCCTCTCTATTTATAGAAGCAAGAGAGTGGTAGGTAGGAGGTATGTGAGCGGTATATGAGATGTGGTAGGTGAGCGGTACCACATTACAAAAGTGTCATTTTACCTTAGTTTAATAATTGATGGTCAAAATAACAATATCGTTCCAACCGATCGAGTGAGTTCTCTTGTTGGTAGAGATCCCTCATAACGATCCAGTCGTCACATGCGGGTCCTCATTTTTTGTTGTCTGTTGCATAAAGGACCATGTACCTCTATGTCTCAGAATCCAAACATCATCCTTGGGTCTGTCGAAATCATTGCGCACTCCACCACTTAGCTTGCTTATGACAGTGTACTTTGAGTCCATTAGAGGATTGACACTAACCTCAATCCCTCCGCAGACTAGAGGCCTGGAAAGTCACATGAACTTCTTGATCGCCATCTATAAACTTGAAGACTTTAATTTTCTCTGATGGGCCTAAGCTGTGTCAATTTTTGTCAAAGGACGCAGAAAGTTTGACTATCTCATTGGGATGATTCGTGAACCTCAGAAAACAGACCCGACATATGCAGCATGGGAAGTGAAGAATTCCATAATCATATATTGGCTGATCAATTCGATAAAGTCTAGGATTGGTTGTTCATATCTATTTCTGCTATCTACAAGTGCATTATGGACGACAGTTCGAGATACCTATTTGGATGTGGAAACTCAGACCAACTTTATAAGGTTTCCGAGAAGATTAAGTTAAAATCGGGAGTAAGGATCATAGCCCAACACTACAATGACTTTGTGATTTCATGGTTAAAATGTGATCTCTCTTACGACTACACATGAGACTCTCCGACTGATTTTTCCCTTTTCCATAAAATTGTGGAAAAGGATAGTGTATTCCAATTTTTGGTAGGTCTACCCTTCTTTCAGCCTATGCTGCATTCACTGAGTTACATTGTAAAGAAAGCCAAAGACTTTTCATGTTCGACACTTCAACTTCTTCAGCTTAGTTATCCACCTTGGTCTCTAATAGTGTTATTCACGTCATCACGGGTCAATCACTACACTTTTGATTAGTGTCACAAACCCAATGATACCTGTGACAAGTGTTGGAAGCTCTACGGGAAACCGACGTATAAACCTTCAACTAAATTCTCTATTGCTAAGGGTCTTGCTATGAACTCAGAAGCCATGATAGTACAACCAGTTCCCACTCGAAACATTATGGAATCACCAAGATCCATTAAGAGACAAATGGTGCATTTGATCAAACTACTTGGGATCTTGTCAGTTCTCTTCCGGTCTATCGACCTCACATGTTCGTAAAGGTAACATTTCGGTATTGATTCAGGTGTCACAGCATATGTCTGGATGTTTTCAAGCCTTCTCGACATATTCTCCATGCACTGAGAGAGATACTGTTAAAATTGCTGACGACACCTATAGTTTCATTTGCGATTAAAATGTCTGCTGTTCTAACAACAAACCTGATTCTAGAATTTGTGTTACATGTGCCTTCATTAAAAAAGTGTAACCTCTTGTTAGTCATTAAGTTGACATATAACCATGATTGTGTTGCTCATTTTTTTTACTGATGTTTGTGCCTTTCGGGATCGCCGTTCTGGAGGTTGATTTGAACTGTTAAGCAGGTAGTCGACTTCTATTATGTTTTTTTTNCGATTCTAGAATTTGTGTTACATGTTCCTTCATTAAAAAAGTGTAACCTCTTGTTAGTCATTAAGTTGACATATGACCATGATTGTGTTGCTCATTTTTTTTACTGATGTTTGTGTCTTTCGGGATCGCCGTTCTGGAGGTTGATTTGAACTGTTAAGCAGGTAGTCGACTTCTATTATGTTTTTTTTAATTGTCGTTTGAGTCATCTCAGTTTTCAATATTTAAAACAGTTGTATCTTTTGATGTTTACCAATAAAAAAATATTTAGTTTCAAATGTGAGATTTGTTAGTTGGCTAAACATCGTCAAGTACCATATCAAAAATACATACAGTCCTTCTGCTCATTNATCCCTGTAACTTACGTGTTTGGTTAATTATAAGCCCTTGTAACCTCCCTGTAACATCCACGGCAAATCATAAATTGTTGCTATTATATATTAAGTTTGAATACATAGCGTCTAATGACTAGCCTTAATTGAAAGTGCTCTACCGTTATTGAGATGGTTAATTAACTATCAGAGCTTCCGCCTATGCGAAACATGGAACCCTAGATCCTAAAGTCATCGCAAAATGAGAGCGAAGTCTCTTTACAATATCTTATCTAGAGTCTCATCTGGCTTCTAAAAATTTGACCTAGATTCTTACCGGAAACTCTCACGTTACTTGTTCTTTTTCGTAGGAAACGGAGCATTCAAATTTTCAGAGTCGGCATTGGGCTGAATTTGAACTCCAATCAAATGCATTGTCTCATTTACAACGCAATATGGAAATTGCTCTTCCTGCAACAGCTGAAATTTTCTTCAGTTTTCATTTTCACGTCATTTTTTAGTTGTCTTAAATGAATGCCCCCTTGTAGGTCATGGTTACCATTGCTGAAATTCTCAAGGAGAAGCAAAAAAGCAGGTGAAAGGCTTCAACAGGAAACAGGCAAAGAACCCAACAGCAATTTAACACATATTCAATAGATGATCTGTTAACATTTTTTAATGAAGGAGCAGTGGATGTGAAAGATTCATTTGTAGGTCTTATAGATGGACCTGCCTTGAGGGATTCAGAATCGCAGCAATATCTTGCGCGCTTGGCATGCTGTTTTAATGTCCGTGTCATCGCTTCTATTGACCACGTCAATGCACCTTTGTGTAGGTTTTCCTCTGTTGAAACCCGTCCTTTTTCCTTGCACGGAACATGGCCAATAATGACTCCTTTGGCTTCCATTTAACATATATTTCTGAACNTGTCAATGCACCTTTGTGTAGGTTTTCCTCTGTTGAAACTCGTCCTTTTTCCTTGCACGGAACATGGCCAATAATGACTCCTTTGGCTTCCATTTAACATATATTTCTGAACAAAATTTGAACACTCATCGGAAAGTTTTTTTTTTTTTAAAACCATTTGTCTGTAATACTTCGCACCAAACATGTCGCCTATTTTTCTGTGTTTTGAGTTTTTTCTTATGTGGTTTACTGAAGTTAAGCCTTTCGTTCATGCATCTAAAAGCAATTTTTTAGAGATTATGAATGATTAAATTAATTTAATAGTATTACTGCTAATGAAGTGGGNTGTTTTTTTTTTTTAAAACCATTTGTCTGTAATACTTCGCACCAAACATGTCGCCTATTTTGCTGTGTTTTGAGTTTTTTCTTTATGTGGTTTACTGAAGTTAAGCCTTTCGTTCATGACATCTAAAAGCAATTTTTTAGAGATTATGAATGATTAAATTAATTTAATAGTATTACTGCTAATGAAGTGGGCTTTATCATTAAAGTAGTAATAGCTGCAGGTTCATGCTTTGTTAATTTATGCTGAACGTCTACAAAAATATACACTTATAATTTCAGGGGCTGTTTGTTCGTTGTTTTGTTGGGTATACTGTGAAAGGAAAGCAGGACTTTTGAAAATCGTAGTATTTGGTCAATAGTATTTTGCCTATACTGTAGAAGTATGGCTCGACTTCTGACAATTGTAGTATTTTGCCGGAGGAAATAATTNTTTGTTCGTTGTTATGTTGGGTATACTGTGAAAGGCAAGCAGGACTTTTGAAAATCGTAGTATTTGGTCAAGAGTATTTTGCCTATACTGTAGAAGTATGGCTCGACTTCTGACAATTGTAGTATTTTGTCGGAGGAAATAATTAGTGTAAAATTTGAAAGCATTTACAATTCTTTCTCTAGTTCAATTTTAATGGATTTGAAATTCAGTTGATTTGTGGGTATTTCAAATACGTCCTTCAATTAAGGGTTAGCCATAATCTCTTGTTGTCTGCTGCTGGACGCCGCTATCATACTTCGTTAGCCGCTGCTAGTTTGCAACTGCATTTGCATTGTATTCATCCAAACATAAACAACATATAAATTCATNGAATTCTTTCTCTAGTTCAATTTTAATGGATTTGAAATTCAGTTGATTTGAGGGAATTTCAAATACGTCCTTCAATTAAGGGTTAGCCATAATCTCTTGTTGCCTGCTGCTGGACGCCGCTATTGCTAGTTTGCAACTGCTACGCCGCTATCATACGTCGTTAGCCGCTGCTAGTTTGCAACTGCATTTGCATTGTATTCATCCAAACATAAACAACATATAAATTCATGCATTTGTAGTTTGTTGATGTAAACATTTATTTTACTTTTTAATTCACTACATTTATTTTTTACTATATATATTTTTATTGCATTCCTTTTTCTGCAAAACAAAAAGTTTCTCAACCAATTCCTTGCAGATGACAAGTATCTGAATTAATTTTCTGCAACTGCATTCATCTTAAAGCAATATGATGCCTTCATAATATATTGTTTCAATGTTCATTTGTTTTTGAATAATTAAAACTTGCAATATGTGCATGCATACCATTCAGTTCTTATGTATTAGCATATGTAACACCTAAGCTTAGGATTTGGAGTTTTGTTTATTTTTTTTTTTTAATTTGGAATTTTATTTTTATATTGTTTTGGATTTTGTTATTCTAGGTTTTGTTAATCCTTCTGATGCACATCAAAGTTTGCCTTCTGCTTTAAGTGCAATTATTAAGTAGAATAACACTTTAATCCAATTTCTTCTAAAAGTCTCGGATAGACTCATTAATATAGAAGATAAGTTGAAGCAAATTCAACGGAAGGTGCCTAAAAGTGAAAAATTTGTTGAAACTTCGATCTCTGCTCTATAAAAACAACTTGAATATCTTTCTTTGGGTGAAACTTCAAAACCAATTAAACCCACGAGTCCTAAAGGCCAATTATTTGTTTATCAGAATCCTAGAACTATTTTTCTAAAGGAAAAACATAAAAATCTTTAAGATGGCCTCTACTTCTAGAAATTCATCCTTTCGTACCTCCACAACACTTCTTCCTAATCCTTCAGTATGAAACACAAACCCCACTTCCACTTCATCTACTTCCAATTTGGATGACCAGATTCGTGACTATAGGATGAGGTCACGAATAACATATGAGATTCAAAGAAGATTACTAAGGCGCAGATCCTATCAAAGAACTCTGGAAAGTCAGTTGGATCCAGAGCAACAATTACAAGGGAATGTGTGGTCAAGAACAAGAACAAACCCAAATCATCCAAATGCTACTGTTACATTTGCGGTGATGAAGGACATTTTGCAAGAGCATGCAAAAGTAAGAAGGGAAATATGGCCAGGGCAGCCATATTAAACAATTTGAAACTACCAGATGACTATGATGTCAAATGAAGAAAAATCTATGTTATGACTATAAGCTGGAGCTCTGAGATTTATACATACCGAAGTGGCAAGGATGCTTCTCGTACTCGGGACATGCAATTATCTATAACAATCATTAATTATTATGGAGACTATTAATTATGACTTGGATTATGCTCGTGCAATGCAATCCGTTTTAAATCTGCTCCGAAGAGCAAGCAAGAAAGTAAAATACAGACTTTTGAAAATCATGAATATTTTAATCCTAAATTTTAATTATCTTAAATGCTTTATTTAGGGTTTTTAAGTATAAAACTTATAATTTCAGGGTCCTTAATAAACATAGATTATAATTTTCTTGGTATCCCAGATGCACAGAAATAAACATTAAAAAACAATACAAGCATATAAGACACAGAAAATAAAACACTATAGAATAAAATAAAAGAGGCAAAATGCTGCTCAGTCGGCAACATATCCTAAGAAAATAGGAAAAGCGGCCGGACTCCGCATATACATGTCCGGTCCTAGTTTTATACAAATATATATAATTCGGATTCAAGGGACGAGACACGAGTTGCCACTCCTGGATCCCATCACGTGATTTGATGAGCCATCTGTCTCAAAATCCGTGCTCGTTCCTTATTTCCGATACAGACTCAGCCTAGTACTTTATCAAATATATTTGAAAAAGAAAATAAAGACTCAACTTGCGTTGCTTTACTTCGCCCAAGCAGACTCCCATAGTTTCACAAGTCCCTTCTGTTGCCGTTGCACATTCTTTAGACTCAGCGCAAGCGCTAGTCCATCAGCTTCGTCACGATCACCTTTATGGGCTGTCATCACGTAGCCACATACCGCAGGCATCATGGACTGCACGTTCTCCATCACAGACGGATCAATATACTTTTGATGTTCTATCCCATATAGTCGATGTAGCTCTGAATATGCAGGAGGACACTCTAAGATCTTAGCTCGTTCAGATTCAATCNTACTATATATATTTTTATTGCATACCTTTTTCTGCAAAACAAAAAATTTCTCAACCAATTCCTTGCAGATGACAAGAATCTGAATTAATTTTCTGCAACTGCATTCATCTTAAAGCAATATGATGCCTTCATAATATATTGTTTCAATGTTCATTTGTTTTTTAATAATTAAAACTTGCGATATGTACATGCATACCATTCAGTTCTTATGTATTAGCATATGTAACGCCTAAGCTTAGGATTTGGAGTTTTGTTTAAATTTTTTTTTAATTTGGAATTTTATTTCTATATTGTTTTGGATTTTGTTATTCTAGGTTTTGTTAATTCTTCTGATGCAGATCAAAGTGTGTCTTCTGCTTTAAGTGCAATTATTAAGCAGAATAACACTTTAATCCAATTTCTTCTAAAAGTCTCGGATAGACTCATTAATATAGAAGATAAGTTGAAGCAAATTCAACGGAAGGTGCCTAAAAGTGAAAAATTTGTTGAAACTTCGATCTCTGCTCTATAAAAACAACTTGAATATCTTTCTTTGGGTGAACCTTCAAAACCAATTAAACCCACGCGTCCTAAAGGCCAATTATTTGTTTATAACTATTTTTCTAAAGGAAAAACAAAAAAAACCTTTAAGATGGCCTCTACTTCTAGAAATTCATCCTTTCGTACCCCCACAACACTTCTTCCTAATCCTTCAGTATGAAACACAAACCCCACTTCCACTTCATCTACTTCCAATTTGGATGGCCAGATTCGTGACTATAGGATGAGGTCACGAATAACATATGAGATTCAAAGAAGATTACCAAGACGCGATCCTATCAAAGAACTCTGGAAAGTCAGTTGGATCCAGAGCAACAATTACAAGGGAAAATCACACGACTCTCATGTTCGTGTGGTCAAGAACAAGAACAAACCCAAATCATCCAAATGCTACTATTACATTTGCGGTGATGAGGGACATTTTGCAAGAGCATGCAAAAGTAAGAAGGGAAATATGGCCAGGGCAGTCGTATTAAACAATTTGAAACTACCATATGACTATGATGTCTTATCAGTTGATCTTAATGAAAAGTCATCTGATGTCATCTGTTTTATATCCGAGGGAGAGAGACCTAATACACTCTCTCACATCTGTAATGCACTGGAAAGTTGCCCCATTAAAGAATACAAATTTATGATGAAGGAAGACTACGATTGGCATTGTTCAATTAAGCTTAAAGATGAACAAGAAAAGTGTTCTCATCAATGGGAACATAACAAGCCAATCAAAGGTCAATATTCTCGGTGTTCATATTATTATATAATTACAAATGCAAACATGAGAATACATTGCATAATCTGCAAGCTCACGACATACCCGTCACACGCAAAGTTTTATTTAACTATCATTGTGCAAAAGAGGTACGATCTTCGTAAATCTAGAAATTATAAACATCCTATCATCACCTACAATCAGCATAAGAGGTACGATTTTCGTAAATTTGGGTTATAACATTATGTGTAGAGTGCCCAAGGAAATCAAATTCTTCTTCAGATCTGGAATATGTCTGACATCACATAATGTTCTAACCGTGTCATCATATATCTTAATTCTGACTTCTTCAATACTAACAATATTGCAACATCTATCATCACCTAGATACACTGAGCCAGAGTTAGTTGACTTGTATGAAATCATTCCATGTTATGTGTTATGTGATAAGAGCATCATGAATTAAGAATTCATGCGTTCGTGAACTGAGTTGATGAAATTGAAAGCATATTATCATCACTGTAATCTGAATTGTTATGTTGCACCACATTTACAGACTTCGATGCTCGATCACCTTTCTCCCCAGTTTGCTTCTTAAGCTTTGGACAATCTCTCTTCATGTGACCTGACTCATTGAAATTGTAGCAATGAATTGTCTTTTTATCTTTGGACTTGGATCTGAAATTTCGTCTACTAGAACTCTCATTTTCTTTCTTCCTTCCACGATCCTGCTTACCCTTAACATATAAACTGCCGCCATGAGAGCTTTCCCCTGTATTCAGCTTCCGCTGGTTATGAGCCAACAACGATGCAGTCATCTCATCAACTTTGATAGTTTCTTTATCATATGTAGAAGTAGTCACCAGGTGTTCATAGGAAGGCATTGAACATAACAAAATCATTATTCGGTCTCCATTCTCAATACTCACACCAAGCCGTGATGAATCTGTGATTATTTGATTGAAACCATTAATATGCTGCGTCAGATCAAAACCTTTTTGTATCTTCAGCCCATATAACTTTTGCTTCAGATATAATTTCTTCATAAGAGATTTAGCCATAAACTGAGTTTCCAATTTCTTTCAAATCTCCCATGGAGATTTTAGATTCATCACGTGATACATAACCTTATATGTCAGACATAAATGTATGGTTGTTGCCGCTCGTTATTGCAATTCTTCCCGATTTTCATTCTCCATGGCATCTGGTTTTGCTGCCCGCAAAGCTTTCGAGATTCCTTGTTGAGCCAACAAATCTTTTACTCTTCTTTGCCACAACCCGAAGTTACCAGTTCCATCAAACTTCATCACCTCAAATTTTGCACTAGAAATTGTCATTTGAAATAGATCCTGCAATAAATTATTCTGCAAATTCTTCTACTTCAATTACAAAATTGTATCGGTTCCTCTGTTGAAGTTCTACTGTCGAATTCCTCTGCCGCGAGCTAGAATTCAAGATTTATTAGAGAATCGTTCGCCAAACAGAATCCTCGAGCCAAACTGCTCACAACCTGTCGATTTGTCGCAGCGCCGAACTGCTCGCTGAAGGTGTCGCAGAACCGAACTGCTCGATGAACCTCGCAACATATCTGTCTGCCTATCGCGCAAAGAGGACCACGATTCGGTGAAGCGAAACTGCCGAAAACTATCTTTCTCATAATTATAAGAGAAAAAAAAACAAAATGTGGAGAGCATACGTGCGATAAACTTCGCAAGAATAGATTATGCCAAATTAGATCGGGTGGAAGCACCTTGGACCAATATCTGTGAAAGAATGCTTATGTGGGTTACTCATAATTAGAAAGACATGTGTAAGTGTCTGTTTTGGGGTCAAGAGCACTCTCAAGGGAGACCTATCACACTTCGTTAATTACATCTTTCGGGATGCCCAATAATACTCTCAATAAAAAAAGTTTCGTTTGTATTATCATGAACCTACAGGAATGGGTCGTTAAAGGAGTGGTTATTCTATATGAGAATGTCTCGATGCTTCAAAACTCATGTTATGTCATCTGGTAGAGAGTGAGTCTCACATCCCAAATGGGTGGCGACTCATCAGTATGCGCGGCTTACGGAATAAGCATAGTCGTCTTGACGGGGACATCCCAATACGTCAAAGTACATCTGAGCCATAAAGACAGAGGATAAATCGTCGTATCCCAAACGGGCGACAGTTTATTGGCATTGGGCCAGCAAGATGATACAAACGAAGTCAAGAGAAGAGACATGACTTAACAGGGGTAGTCAAAGGAAGTGGGGAGTAATCCTTAGAAGGGAGAGATAACCAATTATGATACCATAGGCCCGTTACTCTAAGCCATTAAGACCCCAAGTCTACTCAGTCGTGAATGTAGTTGACCCCGTTCTGAGATTCCCAGTTATCAATCCGTGAATTACGTCGTCCACGTGGAACCTCGATAACCCTAAAGTCAAATGAAGAAAAATCTATCTTATGACTATAAGCTGGAGCTCTGGGATTTATACATGCCGAAGTGGCAAGGATGCCTCAGAAAAGGAAGATAACAGGAGGTTCTGCTACAAAGCTGGAAACGCTTCAAGAAAATGACTTACACCCCATATAGGTCGGGGAGCTTTCTAACGATATAGGCGCATTAGACAACCTCCTATGTAGAAAAAAATGTATGCTGGGTCAGACTGATTAGAGAAGCACGAGGCTCATCCTCGGGACATGCAATTATCTATAACAATCATTAATTATTATGGAGACTATTAATTACTCATGCAATGCAATCAATTTTAAATCTGCTCCGAAGAGCATGTAAGAAAGTAAAATACAGACTTTTGGAAATCATGAATATTTTAATCGTAAATTTTAATTATCTTAAATGATTTATTTAGGATTTTTAAGTATAAAATTTATAATTTTAGAGTCCTTAATAAACATAGATTATAATTTTCTTGGTATCCCAGATGCACAGAAATAAAAATTAAAAAACAATACAAGCATGTAAGACACAGAAAATAAAACACTATAGAATAAAATAAAAGAGGCAAAATGCTGCTCGGTCGGCAATATATCCTAAGAAAATAGGAAAAGCGGCCGGACTCCGCATATACATGTCCGGTTCTAGTTTTATACAAATATATATATATATATATATATCAGATTCAAGGGACGAGACACGAGTTGCCGCTCCTGNATTTTTATATGTATTTCATAATTTATGCATTTACTTTTAATCTTTTGGCTGTTACTAGGAAAAATCTTGGTATTGTATATTTTATTTTTTTGTTTATACCCCTTATATCATGAATTTATAACTCTTTTGCTGCTCAATAATATTATTATGCTCTATTACCAAATTCTAATCAAAGTCACGAATCAAATGCTAGTCGCCGGGACTTCCTACACACCTTCTCTGACAACCTTTTTTGCCGCGAGCCTTCTATCCTTCCTGCAGACCTTCTTTTGCAAGCCCTCCAGCTGCCAATTCCTTTATGTCAACTTCTAAGCCTCCTTGCTGACTAAATCTCTTACAGGCCTTCAGATTTCAGCCGTTGTTTCCTGTCGGTTATATCTCGTGCAGTTTCTTTCAGCTGCAAGCCCTAACCTTCCCGATCGACTTGATATCCTTCCAGTCGATCGAATCTGATCTCTTGCCAACAGAGATTCCTCCTACCGATCAAAACGTCACCTACGGGCCCCCATTTTTTTTTGTCTGTTGCATAAGGGACCATCTACCTTTATGTCCTGGAATCCAAACCTCATCTTTGGGTCTATCAAAATCATTGTGGACTTCACCACCAAGTCTTCTTTTGACGGTGTACTTTGAGTCTATCGGAGGATCGACACTGACCACAATCCCTCTGCAGACTGAAGGTCTGGAAAACCACACAAACTTCTTGATCGCCACCCATAAACTTAATGACTCTAATTTTCTCCAATGGTCCTAAGCCGTGTCATTATTTGTTAAATGACGCAGAAAGTTTGGCTATCTCACAGGGATGATTCGAGAACCTCTGAAAACTGACCTGATGTTTGGAGCGTGGGAAGTGGAGAATTTCATGATCATGTCTTGGCTTATCAATTCTATTAAGACTAGGATGGATCATTTGTATCTATATCTTTCGTCTGCAAGTGCACTATGGACGGTAGTTCGGGATTCCTACTCGTACGAAGGAAACTCAGGTCAGCTTTATGAGATTTTTAAGAAGATCCATGACCCAACATTACAATGACTCGGTGGTATTATAGATGGAATGTGATCTCTCCTACGACTACACGTGTTACTTTTCGGTTCATTTTTTCCTCTTCCATAAAATTGTGGAAAAGGATCGTGTGTTCCTATTCTTGGTAGGTCTGAACAAGGATCTCTATGAAGTCTGGGGTATTCTTGGTCTGGATACTTCCTTCAGCTCATATTGCATTCATCGAGGTACATCGTGAAGAAAGTCAGAGGCTTGTCATGCTTGATACTTCCACTCCTTCAGCTGAACCATTTGTCTTGATCTCTAATAGTGTTAAACCCTCTTTTATGTCATCAAGGGCCAATAAATTCACTTTTGATTACTGTCACAAACCTAATCATACTCATGACAAGTGTTAGAAACTTTACGGGAAACCAACATATGAGCTTTCAATCAAATCCTCAACTGCTAAGGGTCTTACTACGACCTCAGAAGCCACGATAGCACAACCGGTTCTCACTCGGAACATCTCAGAATCACCAGGCTCCTTTAAGAGGCAAATGGAGCATTTGATTAAATTACTTGGATCTTGTCAGTTATCTTTCGACACATCGACCTCCAGTCTTCGTCAATGTAACATTCAGGTGATACTTTTTTTTTGCTTCTTCTAATCCGTAGATTGGTGATTTATGTGTCACAAATTATATGACCGGATGTTTTCAAGCTTTTTCCGTGCATTGGGAGAGATACTATTAAAATTACTGACGGCTTCAATAGTTTCTAATATTATTGGATACACTTAATTTTTTTTATTTACACATTTTTGAATGACACTGCGCTTTAATGAAAGCTATTTTTATGTTTATGATGCAGGCATAATAGGTAAGAGCATATGAACGAATTTGAACCGTATTGGAGTGAAATATAACCAAATGTAGCAAATGTGCTCATTGTGGTCTGACGCTTAGGCGCCCACTTTTGGTCGTCATGGTATTGTAGTTGAACGCCTTGGCGCCAGGTTCTAGGCGCTTAGGCACCCAAGCTTTTCTAGTAGACAGAGAGCTCGACGCCTAAGCGTCGTGGACTAGGCGCCTATGTGTTGCAGTTCAGCCAGTTACTTTCTACACGGCTCATGGAGTTATTTTACGGGCTCTAACAGTTCAGACGAGGAGTTTTAACAATCTTATGAGTAGTGAAAAAGTTTGAAGTTCTGGAATTTTCCAGTAACAGTAGGTAGGAGTAGAAACTCTTGTTCTAAAGAGATGAGTGGGGAATTTGACAGAATCTGTAAAAGAGNTGATGAGTTTCGCGAAGCTAGCCCAAGCGCGAGGAGGGTTTTATTTATTTATTACTATTTAATATTTGTCATTTAAAAAAAATTTGATTTGCGTACGTAAAACCGTAGGCATTTCTTTATTTCAAAGCTGTTTTAGCTCAATAATCATTGAACTTATAAAGTCNGGATGAGTTTCGCGAAGGTAGCCCAAGGCTAGGAGGGTTTTATTTATTTATTTATTTATTACTTTTTAATATTTATCATTTAAAAAAAAATTGATTTACACATTTCTGATTCGTACGTAAAACCGTAGGCATTTCTTTATTTCAAAGCTGTTTTAGCTCAATAATCATTGAACTTATAAAGTCATTTAAACATTTCATCAAAGTTTTTGGTCCAGAAATAATTAATGACACAAAATTAATTTCTACACATCTATAATGTAAATTGTACACAATAAGAAGTAAAAGTCATCAAGTCATACAAATAACAAATAAATATGTAAAATATTTAAATACATGTGTATGCATATAGAGTTAAAATTTAATCATCGATTGGGTAGTCACGTCTTAATCAATCATTATAACGAATATAAAATCGAATTGATCCAATCTCATACCGAGCTCATATTGTAATTAGAGAAACACTTACATAAAACAAAAACTCAAATAGAAATATGCCAAAATAATATGCATGATGATCAAATGAATCGAAGATGATTATGTTAAGACAGTAATTTTAACATCAAATTAATACAAAAATTATAAAGTCATCATGAATATAAAAGTATATTGTATCTTTTTCATAATTAGATCATTTAAGGGGATTTGCTCCATGGTTTAGTGTTCAGGCTTCACATACTGTCAACAACAATTATTTTTTAGGGATATTTACAGCTTTTTTCATCTCTTATTTTTCTTAGTTAAAAGTAATGATGTGACCATCGAGTTAAAAATGAACAAAATTTATGCAAAAAAAAGGACAATACATGCTATTAACACCTTTTGAATGAATCTACCAATATTTGTTTGGACGGAATGAACATATGACAAAAACAAAATATCCCGTAATAATAATAATAATAATAACACTATTACTCTAACAACAATCATTATAGTTATGGCATAGATTAGTATTTTCCTTAATATAAAATTGCTGATAAAACCAGCTAACACAGCATCAATTAATTAAATATCTACAAATTTTCTATTAGTTATGGTTTGTGTCAAGTGGAGCTGAAGCGAAAATTTCAAGAGTGGAAGTGGTGAGCACAAAGCCTTGGGCCGATATATCTTAAAAGGCCGGCCCGAGAAAAAGCGCGGGAAACCGTTTTCCCTTTGTATCCCTTTCCTACTGATTTAGGGCAACAGGTTCCAATTCTAAATTCTCTTCCCCCTTGCTGCAAACCTAACGATCGGAGACGAAGTGGAAGGCCATTTAATGGACCTCGATGCCTTTGAGTCGCTGGCGGAAGAAGGGGAAGGCGAGGAGCAGGAAGAGTTCGGGTTCTCCAGGAATTATTTTCTTGCAAGAGAGCTTGGCGGAAGCAGCCGTAAGAAGTCAGCTCGCAAGCTCTCCGAAATTGATATTGCTGACGAGCAGGTTTCGGAACCCTAGCTCAA
>JXCR01103243.1:54860-65592 GCA_002079205.1 Phalaenopsis hybrid cultivar
TCATTTCAAGAAACTAACAATAACTCACACTTTAGAAAAAAATAAAAGAATATTAGCAAACTTTGGAATTGTGAATTCAAGGCTTTCAATTGTTATGGTGGGTGCATAAGATTGTATTGAAAGACCTTAAGGTGAGTGGGAGAATTTTATGTGGAGTTTAGGTTAAGAGAAGCAAGCCGACCAAGTGCTTTGGTCAAACAAGCCATAAGACCATCCCAAGGATTTTACTTTTAAGACTGTGATATGGAGGGGGTTTTGGGCATGGATCCTCCAGAGAGTTATAAAGAAATGTTAGGAGATATGAGTTGGAGTTGTTTTTTAAGAAATTTTGAAAAGAATTTAATTTTCTACTATCTTCATGCATTATACCTTGCTACATATATATAATATTGAAAGGAAATCAAATATGAATCCCTTCAGAATACGAAAAAGAGAAAAGATAATATATAATAAAGGAAACACAATTAATGAAATATATTCTGAAGAAGGGAAATAAATTTTTTCCTAATGCAGATTGACACTTACCAGTACTCCCCCTCTAGCTGGATTTTATATATTATACAAACCAAGCTTGGAGTATATCATATGTCTGAGGTCGTGTAAGGGCATAACTGAGCTGAACAATTCCATTGTTAACCTTTTATAAAATGAAATGTGGTCAATCTCGATGTGTTTTGTTCTCTTTTTGTGCATAATTTTTGGCTATACTAATAGCTATTTGGCTATCACTAAACATTTCAATCGTGTCTTTCATCTTAACCTTTAGTTCTTGAATCCACATTCCCTCACATATTACTAAAGCAAAAGCATGATATTTAGATTATGTACTATTCTGAGAGACAACTTGCTTTTTTACTTCTCCACATGACGAGATTGTCCCAAAAGTATGATTAATATTCAATTGTTGATTTTCTATCAGTCATTTCTCCTGCTCAACTAGCAATTGGGTATATATCAATCTTGCAATTTTCAGATCTTTTGAAGAGCAAACGATATTTAGGTGGTCATCTTCAAGTATATCAGGATTCTATTCCCCACTTCCAAATACTCATTCAGATTATTCTTGTACTAGATTACTACACTATGTATGCGATATCAGGTATTGTGTGTAATAGATAAAGTGGTTTACCCACTAGTCCTTGATATCTTCATTTGCAACTAAATTATTTTTTTAGCTTATGTTCAACATTTTATTGGAATCCATAGGTGTGTCCACAAGTTTACGCCCACGTTTGTTAGTTTCACTTAATAGGTCTAAGATATGCTTTGGGATTTGACAATTCCCGTCTTAGACCAAGCCACCTCCATTCCCATAAAATATCAAAGATTCTTGAGATTCTTTCGTCGCAAGTATTCTTTTTAGGCTGATAATTTCCTCTGAATCATCACATGCCAAGATAATATCATTTATGTATAATATGAGAATAATAATTTTATCTCTAATACTGGATTTAACAAATAGTGAATGATCAACTTGACACCAATGATATCCTTTTGTAATCACATTATTTAGCAAATCTATCAAACCAAGTACAAGGAGATTACTTCAAGCTATGTTTGGATTTCTTCAACTTGCAAACAATCGATTTTTGCCCTATTTTCCAAATCTGAAGGTATAGTCATGTAGACTTCTTCATCAAAGTCTCCATTCAAGAAGACATTTTTGACATCTTGTAGACATAAAGGCCAATCTTCGTTCACATCGGCCGTTTTTTTTTAACTTTGTGATTTGAAAAAATAGTGATTTTGTGGTTTTAAAAATAATTTAAATATGAATATAATTTTTTTTATTTTTAAAAGTAACATTTTAATTTTAAAATAGGTGAGACTAAACGGGTCTCACATTTTAAATAGTTTAGATAATTGAATACAATACTATAAGTAATACACTTATCCCAAAGAATAAATATATCACTTGTAATATGAATTCAATCACCTAGACTAAAAAATTTGTGACATCCGTTTTGGTCTGTGAAATATTTTATTTGCTAACAAGTTCCCCTACTTAATACGAGGATTAAATAAGGTTTATTTTATCTGGGTTCCTGGTTCCCTATAGAGGCAAGCCCCTATAGTTAATTATATCTTAAGTAATTGTGAGTCATTTAAGAAAACTCTCAATTAAGAGCAAGTGACCTTGCTTTCAAGATTTCAAAGTTTAAGTTTTCACGATTGGACATGGGGAAAATCAAATGGGAAGTACTCAAAATAGGAACAATTATTTAAGGAATCCAAAGGAAAGAAAAGTAGGGGATATCACAGATCCAGGAGAAACCCNAGTGGACAAAGCTCTGCATCTGAGAACAGAAGCAAAACTGAAAATAAAAGATTAGGAGTAAAAAAAGATTATCCTCCATGTCAACATTGTGGCAAGAAATGTCATCCCTCTTTTAAATGCTGGAGAAGACCAGATGCAAAGTGCAACAAGTGCAATCAAATGGAACATAAAGCTGTCATTTGCAAGAGTAAAGATCAACAACAAGGAGATGAAGCACAAGTGACAGATCAAGAAGAAGACCAACTTTCAGTTTCAACTTGTTTCACGAGTTATGAAACAAGTGAAAACTGACTCATTGATAGTGGCTGCACTAATCATATGACACATGACAAGGAGTTGTTCAAGGAATTGAAGAACACCGAGTCCAAGAAGGTTAAAATTGGGAATGGTGAATATATTGCAGTCAAAGGAAAGGGCACTGTAGCCATTGCAAGCTGTTCAGGAGCCAAGTTGATCACTGATGTTCTCTATGTACTTGATATTGATCAAAACTTGCTCAGTGTTGATCAATTAATAGAAAAGAGATTCAAAGTGATGTTCATGGAGAAGACCTGAGTGATAGAGGATGCTACAGGACAAAAGATGTTTGAAGTTAAGATGACAGGGAGAAGTTTTTCACTCAATCCAATACAGGAGGAGCATGAGGTTTTTGGCTCTTTTCCCAATGAAAGTTCTGAAAAAAAAGCCCACTCACTAGAAGTTTCATTGATTAATAAGGGTAATGAAGGACATGCAACTGTCAAGAGTTTAAATGAGAAGCTTTCTGCTGCTCTTTTAGATGTTGTTGCGAAAGATCTGATAAAGCAGCATGCAAAAGTTACATAAGAAGCCATTTCAGGCTGGGAAACTGCAGAAGCTGAACTCGCAGCTTTGGAACAGCAACTTGAAGTCTCTTTTTTGAAAAAGTCTCTTCTCGAGGATAGAATCAACCACTTTGAGGGAGCTATCAAAGAATGTGTTAGGCAGCTGAGACGATCAAGGGAGGAGCAAGAGCAGAAACTTCAGGATGCCATCCTTTTAAAGACAGTTGAATGGGAATCTAAGAAGACGGAGCTTGAAAAACAACTCAAGGAGCTTCATGCACAACTTGAAACTGCAAAAACTGAGGCCTTTACCAACACTGATAATTCTATCAGCTTGAGGCTTGAATCTCTAGAGAAAGAAAACAAAACTCTAATGACCGAGCTTCTTGCTCAATCTGAACAACTGCATGTGTGCACATTGGAGAGTGAACTGAGCACTCGGGCAGCTGCATTAACCAGGAAACCACATTTGGTAAGCATAAAAATGGTGGTAAAGCTTCAATCTGAGTGTCGTAGGTTACAAGTTGTAGCATGCAGAACAACATCAGCAAGATGCCATAGTCCTGTCTCTGGCATAGNCCTTGCTCAATCTGAACAACTGCGTGTGTGCACATTGGAGAGTGAACTGAGCACTCAGGCAGCTGCATTAGCCAGGAAACAACATTTGGTAAGCATAAAAAGGGTGGTAAAGCTTCAATCTGAGTGTCGTAGGTTACAAGTTGTAGCGTGCAGAACAACATCAACAAGATGCCATAGTCCTGTCTCTGGCATAGTCTTTGTGCAAAATCTTTCAGTTAGCCAATCAAAGAACAAGAAAATTTTGGCTGGTGTGTATAATGATCTAAAAAGCTTGGGTTAACGGTCATCAGGGCTAATTGCACAATTTGATAACTTCAAGCATGAGAAGGCATGTGCAAGTGACATCAATTCATCAACTGAGATCGACTTAATGGATGATTTCCTTGAGATGGAGAAATTAGTTGCAACACCTGAAACTAATAATGAGATTTCTACCAACTTAAAAGATGAATCCAATGAAGATTTTGAAAGCATGAGGTTGATGAGAAATGAACTTGAATCTCTACATTTATAGGTCTTGGAGTTGGAAATTAAGGTTCAGCAGCTAGAAAATGAGAAAGCTCAACTAAAAATAGTTTAGCAGAGTCTCAAAATCAGCTTGATGCTTCATGCTATTAGCATTCTTTGGATGGAGATCCGTTGGCAGATTTGTTTACAAAGCAACTTCCAATCAGCAAGTTTGAGTTTCTAAGGCAGAAACTTGGTGTTCGCAGCTCTTAAAGCAAGGAGTGTTAGAATATATGCTTAGGACTGCTGATTTAGTTTAAGTTTAATTGAGTCAAATTTGTTCCTTAAATCTTAGGAATTAGTTGCTATTTTCTTGAATTTTATTTATTGTTTCTTTCTTGGTTGTTTTTCAGGTTTTTTTTCTTGGTAGTTTGTTATTAGCTCCAAGTTTTAAATATTTGTAAGGGTACATAAAAATAGTGTGGTTCTGCTTTCCCTTCTATCTACAACTAGAAATTTTAGTTTTTCTCCTCTTTCTCATTTCAAGAAACTAACAATAACTCACACTTCAGAAAAAAATAAAAGAATATTAGCAAACTTTGGAATTGTGAATTCAAGGCTTTCAATTGTTATGGTGGGTGGNTTTATAATCATTCTAGATAACTGCATTCATATTTGCATGTCCCGAGGAGAAGTCCCCGTACTTTTCCAACCTGACTGGCCCAGCATACCTTCATATAGGTGGTTGTCTAGTGCACCTAGGGTGTTAGGAGGCTCCCCGACCCAGACAGGGTGTAAGTCCTTTTGTTTGGAGTGTTTCCAGACCCAGACGGGGTGTAAGTCCTTTTGTTGGAGTGTTTACAGCTTTGTAGCTGAACCTCCGCTTTCTCTTCTTTCCAGAGGCATCCTTGTCACTTCGGCAGGTATAAGTCCCACCTCTTGGAGCTCCAGCTTATAGTCATAGGATAGAGTTTCTTTCCTTTGACCTTACGGCTACTGAGGTTCCCGTGGATGATGCAATTCGCGGATTGCTGACCGGGGATTTCAAGACGTGTTGGGTCGATTACCTTCACGATCAGGTAGACTTAGGGTTCTAGTAGCTGTGTATGACGGGTCCGTGGTACGCCGACCCAGTTACCTCTACCTTTTAGGATCACTCTACCTTTCTTTTTGTTGAGCCCCTTTGAGCCCTGTCGCTCCTTGACCTCGTTGATATCACCTTGACGGCCCGATGCCGATGAGCTGCCGCCCATTTGGGATACGACGATTTGTCCTCTGCCCTTTGGCCCGGACGTGCTTTGACGTATTGGGATATCCCCGTCAAGATGATTTAGGTTATTCCGTGGGCCCCATGTGCCGATGAGCCGCTACCCATTTCGGGATGTGAGAGACTCACTCTCTGCTCGATTACTTAGCGTGAGCTTTAAAGCATTGGGACTGTTCCCACACGGAATAACCTTCATTTGATTACCTATACCCCAGGTTTATGATAATATGAAGCGAAACTCCTTTTATCGAGAGTATTCTTGGGTATCCCCCAAGATGTAATTAACCAGTAGGAACACGTTCCTCTGGGAGTGCTCTTGACCCCAGAACAGGTACATACACCTGACTCTCTGGTTATGGGTAGTCTATGTAGATACTTCTTTCGCGGATATTGGTTTAAGATGCCTCCGCCCGATCTTGTTTGGACGGACATTCTTAACCTATCTTTGCGAGGTTTATCGCACGTAGACTCTCCACGTTTTATTTTTTCTCTTGTTTGTCACTTTGTCGTATGTCTCTTCTTATTCGGTTCATCTCCTCTTCAAATCATTTATATGGTTCGGGAGGGAGATTTATTCGAATGGAGGAATTATACGACGATCGACAAGCTGGCGACTCCTTTTAAAAATAAAAAAAAAGAGAAAAAACGAACGGAAAACAAAAGGAAAGGGCACTGTAGCCATTGCAAGCTGTTCAGGAGCCAAGTTGATCACTGATGTTCTCTATGTACTTGATATTGATCAAAACTTGCTCAGTGTTGATCAATTAATAGAAAAGAGATTCAAAGTGATGTTCATGGAGAAGACCTGAGTGATAGAGGATGCTACAGGACAAAAGATGTTTGAAGTTAAGATGACAGGGAGAAGTTTTTCACTCAATCCAATACAGGAGGAGCATGAGGTTTTTGGCTCTTTTCCCAATGAAAGTTCTGAAAAAAAAGCCCACTCACTAGAAGTTTCATTGATTAATAAGGGTAATGAAGGACATGCAACTGTCAAGAGTTTAAATGAGAAGCTTTCTGCTGCTCTTTTAGATGTTGTTGCGAAAGATCTGATAAAGCAGCATGCAAAAGTTACATAAGAAGCCATTTCAGGCTGGGAAACTGCAGAAGCTGAACTCGCAGCTTTGGAACAGCAACTTGAAGTCTCTTTTTTGAAAAAGTCTCTTCTCGAGGATAGAATCAACCACTTTGAGGGAGCTATCAAAGAATGTGTTAGGCAGCTGAGACGATCAAGGGAGGAGCAAGAGCAGAAACTTCAGGATGCCATCCTTTTAAAGACAGTTGAATGGGAATCTAAGAAGACGGAGCTTGAAAAACAACTCAAGGAGCTTCATGCACAACTTGAAACTGCAAAAACTGAGGCCTTTACCAACACTGATAATTCTATCAGCTTGAGGCTTGAATCTCTAGAGAAAGAAAACAAAACTCTAATGACCGAGCTCCTTGCTCAATCTGAACAACTGCGTGTGTGCACATTGGAGAGTGAACTGAGCACTCAGGCAGCTGCATTAGCCAGGAAACAACATTTGGTAAGCATAAAAAGGGTGGTAAAGCTTCAATCTGAGTGTCGTAGGTTACAAGTTGTAGCGTGCAGAACAACATCAACAAGATGCCATAGTCCTGTCTCTGGCATAGTCTTTGTGCAAAATCTTTCAGTTAGCCAATCAAAGAACAAGAAAATTTTGGCTGGTGTGTATAATGATCTAAAAAGCTTGGGTTAACGGTCATCAGGGCTAATTGCACAATTTGATAACTTCAAGCATGAGAAGGCATGTGCAAGTGACATCAATTCATCAACTGAGATCGACTTAATGGATGATTTCCTTGAGATGGAGAAATTAGTTGCAACACCTGAAACTAATAATGAGATTTCTACCAACTTAAAAGATGAATCCAATGAAGATTTTGAAAGCATGAGGTTGATGAGAAATGAACTTGAATCTCTACATTTATAGGTCTTGGAGTTGGAAATTAAGGTTCAGCAGCTAGAAAATGAGAAAGCTCAACTAAAAATAGTTTAGCAGAGTCTCAAAATCAGCTTGATGCTTCATGCTATTAGCATTCTTTGGATGGAGATCCGTTGGCAGATTTGTTTACAAAGCAACTTCCAATCAGCAAGTTTGAGTTTCTAAGGCAGAAACTTGGTGTTCGCAGCTCTTAAAGCAAGGAGTGTTAGAATATATGCTTAGGACTGCTGATTTAGTTTAAGTTTAATTGAGTCAAATTTGTTCCTTTAATCTTAGGAATTAGTTGCTATTTTCTTGAATTTTATTTATTGTTTCTTTCTTGGTTGTTTTTCAGGTTTTTTTTCTTGGTAGTTTGTTATTAGCTCCAAGTTTTAAATATTTGTAAGGGTACATAAAAATAGTGTGGTTCTGCTTTCCCTTCTATCTACAACTAGAAATTTTAGTTTTTCTCCTCTTTCTCATTTCAAGAAACTAACAATAACTCACACTTCAGAAAAAAATAAAAGAATATTAGCAAACTTTGGAATTGTGAATTCAAGGCTTTCAATTGTTATGGTGGGTGGATAAGATTGTATTGAAAGACCTTAAGGTGAGTGGGAGAATTTTATGTGGAGTTTAGGTTAAGAGAAGCAAGCCGACCAAGTGCTTTGGTCAAACAAGCCATCGGACCATCCCAAGGATTTTACTTTTAAGACTGTGATATGGAGGGGGTTTTGGGCATGGATCCTCCAGAGAGTTATAAAGAAATGTTAGGAGATATGAGTTGGAGTTGTTTTTGTAGAAATTTTGAAAAGAATTTAATTTTCTACTATCTTCATGCATTATACCTTGCTACATATATATAATATTGAAAGGAAATCAAATATGAATCCCTTCAGAATACGAAAAAGAGAAAAGATAATATATAATAAAGGAAACACAATTAATGAAATATATTCTGAAGAAGGGAAATAAATTTTTTCCTAATGCAGATTGACACTTACCAGTACTCCCCCTCTAGCTGGATTTTATATATTATACAAACCAAGCTTGGAGTATATCATATGTCTGAGGTCGTGTAAGGGCATAATTGAGCTGAACAATTCCATTGTTAACCTTTTATAAAATGAAATGTGGTCAATCTCGATGTGTTTTGTTCTCTTTTTGTGCATAATTTTTGGCTATATTAATAGCTATTTGGCTATCACTAAACATTTCAATCGTGTCTTTCATCTTAACCTTTAGTTCTTGAATCCACATTCCCTCACATATTACTAAAGCAAAAGCATGATATTTAGATTATGTACTATTCTGAGAGACAACTTGCTTTTTTTACTTCTCCACATGACGAGATTGTCCCAAAAGTATGATTAATATTCAATTGTTGATTTTCTATCAATCATTTCTCCTGCTCAACTAGCAATTGGGTATATATCAATCTTGCAATTTTCAGATCTTTTGAAGAGCAAACGATATTCAGGCGGTCATCTTCAAGTATATCAGGATTCTATTCCCCACTTCCAAATACTCATTCAGATTATTCTTGTACTAGATTACTACACTATGTATGCGATATCAGGTATTGTGTGTAATAGATAAAGTGGTTTACCCACTAGTCCTTGATATCTTCATTTACAACTAAATTATTTTTTTAGCTTATGTTCAACATTTTATTGGAATCCATAGGTGTGTCCACAAGTTTATGCCCACGTTTGTTAGTTTCACTTAATAGGTCTAAGATATGCTTTGGGATTTGACAATTCCCGTCTTAGACCAAGCCACCTCCATTCCCATAAAATATCAAAGATTCTTGAGATTCTTTCGTCGCAAGTATTCTTTTTACGCTGATAATTTCCTCTGAATCATCACATGCCAAGATAATATCATTTATGTATAATATGAGAATAACAATTTTATCTCTAATAATGGATTTAACAAATAGTGAATGATCAACTTGACACCAATGATATCCTTTTGTAATCACATTATTTAGCAAATCTATCAAACCAAGTACAAGGAGATTACTTCAAGCTATGTATGGATTTCTTCAACTTGCAAACCAATCTATTTTTGCCCTATTTTCCAAATCTGAAGGTATAGTCATGTAGACTTCTTCATCAAAGTCTCCATTCAAGAAGACATTTTTGACATCTTGTAGACATAAAGGCCAATCTTCGTTCACGTCGGCCGTTTTTTTTAACTTCGTGATTTGAAAAAGTAGTGATTTTGTGGTTTTAAAAATAATTTAAATATGAATATAATTTTTTTTATTTTTAAAAGTAACATTTTAATTTTAAAATAGGTGAGACTAAACGGGTCTCACTTTTAAATAATTTAGATAATTGAATACAATACTATAAGTAATACACTTATCCAAAGAATAAATATCACTTGTAATATGAATTCAATCACCTAGACTAAAGAATTTGTGACATCCGTTTTGGTCTGTGAAATATTTTATTTGCCTACAAGTTCCCCTACTTAATACGAAGATTAGATAAGGTTTATTTTATCTGGGTTCTTGGTTCCCTATAGAGGCAAACCCCTATAGTTAATTATATCTTAAATAACTGTGAGTCATTTAAGAAAACTCTCGATTAAGAGCAGGTGAGCTTGCTTTCAAGATTTCAAAGTTTAAGTTTTCACGATTGGACATGGGGAAAATCAAATGGGAAGGACTCAAAATAGGAACAATTATTTAAGGAATCCAAAGGAAAAAAAAAGTAGGGGATATCACAGATCCAGGAGAAACCCCGGAAATATCCCAACTATCCTATTGTTTGGCTTTATTTCTTTTGAAAAAATATAATTTAATATTTCAATCATGTAAATTATTTAGGACTTAGGACTTATGTTTGCACAATATCGGACTGTGCAAATAGCCTAAAAAGACAGGAGAATTTACACCGTACCGCACGGTAACCTCGAAATCCTAAAACGTTAGGACCTATAATTGTACAACAGAGTTGTACAAAAAGCCTAAAGAGTGATCCTATTGGTTGTTATTTAAACTAAAGATGGTGATAGGTGATGTGAATGTGTTTTGCTGCAGCAGATCCATCTGGAAATTATTCTTCGTCGTGCTGCCTACGATGTTTGCTCCAAACTCTTCGTAGTAGCACCTCCTAGTTTAGTTTGAGTTTTGAAAAGACACCTAACCACTAGGTTATTCTATACTAAGACATAGCGTATCAAAGTAACTAAGCATGCAATGTGAAAGAAAAGTAACAATGTACTGTACAGAAAAGAGGAAAAACAATATAATATGCTGGGAAAATAATATAACAGGCTATGAAAACAATATAACATGAGAAAATAAAATGCAGTAATATAAATTAAATTTGTACACCTGGTAGGTTCATTGTTTTTTTAAGTTTAGCTATTATGCGCTGTGTAAAAGAGGAAAGTATGA